>BQNB010026066.1:38204-55029 GCA_026074375.1 Tanacetum coccineum
AATAGTGTCACTTTCTTTATGAAATTATTTTTTGAAAAACGTTCATGTCAACATGTACATCGTATCATTGTGAACAAAGAAATATACCATAGTGTTAGGCAACTTTGTGTACATCGTACCTAATGCAAATATCATCTAAGCAAAGATAGAAAGCTAGTAGCTTGGAAAATTAACTACTCGTGTACCTAATCATTTCAAGAATATAAGTAAACCGTTCAGGCCCATATTAAACTCGAGGCATCTCAGGAGCTCGTTGTATCCATCAATGTTATCCGCTGACGTACGTATTATTATTCTAATGCGCTCAATATTTCTGAAAGATAACTTCATGCAACTTTTGTGATAAGGTCACAAAAATATACTCCATATATGAAACAAAAGGATAAATGAACGAATTGATTATAAAGTGTTGATGCATGAAATCTTAAACGGATTTACGTTGTAAACCACGTCATAAGTTGAACATCTAATAGTGATCTAGATGAGGGAGTACGATATGTTACCTGAGCTGCACCAGCAGTGACTACGGTGCTAGCTTTCACAACGCCCAACTTGTCCAACATAATCTCACATTGCTCAAGTGCCTGTAATATTGTGACATCTTTATAACCAAACTCATTAAACTGAGAACATAATAAACTTCAAAGGTAACCTGAGGGTCGCTTAAAACATGTGTTAGTTCCTCTTTTCTTACTCCAGGTAATCCTAAGAGGTGATGATTAACAACCAGCTCAACTTCACCAACAATGTGCAGCCTGTGACGAAGTAATAAATCATAATTTCAATGAATACTTCCATCTACAGAATTGTCTATTGAAAATACTCCTTTGTCCACTAACCACAATTCAACGACCTGCAAATGAGAATACAAAATATAGTTACTAAGCACTTCGAGTAAAAACTTAAAGACCTGAGGAATAATGATACCTTGAATACAGATTCAGTCTGATCATATGGAACTGTTTTGCACATTGGGTATGCTCTAAGGGCTGCAATCTCACTATATGTCCCCGGTGAACCTTATAGAATCCCCAAATATACCATATATAAGACATAAGAATTACGAAGACAAATATAAAGATGTTGGCATAGAATGAGTTTGTCTTACCTGGTAGGCAACTCAGACCTTTGTACCATTGCTACCAATAGGGTTACGATATGTTGGGATTTAACAATCTAGGTAACCAATTAGCTACGAGTATGCAGCGGAATGGATCTAGTTTTAGCATATAGATTAACACATATAAATTAAACAAGTAATTTACTAACCTTTTGTTTATTGAGTTAAATCAATAAACGAACGCCTGATCTTGATCTTGAAAACATAGTGGTTAAATTACCACCTCTACGGTTGCTCACACAAACACGTCAACCAAGTATGAGTCGATTGCTAGTCAACTTTCACGAACCAAACACCACGTGTTGAATCAATAACCAAACGCACCCTTGTGAGTTTGTACCGAAAACCAAACACCCCTTGAAGCTTGTACCGAAATCGCCAAAACCCTAATTAGGGTTTTCCTAATTTGGTTGCATCAAAAAACAAAACAAACCGAAACCCTAAGTTTGGGTTTTTGTATTCGTCGAACAAGGAGAGAAAAACCGAATCCCTAGGTGAGGGATTTAATGTGTCGATCACAAGGAGGTCAAAGAAAACCGAAAACCCTTGATAGGGGTTTATCGAATTCGGTTTTAGGGATAAACAAAAGAACCGAAAATCCCCTAATAAGAGTATTAGGGTTTCGGTAAGGGTTTAGGGAAAAAAAGAGCACCGAAAATCTCTAGGTGACTTTTAGGAATTTGTGTGTTGTGGATGAATTAAGAATGAGGTGTAGGGCTTGTGTTTATATAGGCACAAGCTCAAACCCTATTTTTGTACAACAAGGAAACTTAGTTTCCTTTTTCCCCTTCTAAACCCATAACCGAACAAACACCCCCTTCAAGATCCCTTAAGGGATTCGGCCAACAATGGGCCCCTTTGGGTTCGGGTTTTGTTCGTTTTAGTCCCTCGGTTTATTATTTAATATATTGTTAAGCTAGTTAAACAATTAACGTAATTAACAAGTATTTAAATAATTATATCGTGAAGTAAAACATACTCTAAGTGTTTAACGCGTGTGCCCCCAATAGGCTCACGTATTTCTAACGTATAACTTGCGTAACCGACTAACATATTCCAACAGCTCCCACTTGGGAGGCGGAGTAGCAGGTTATAATTGGCAACGTCTAGCAAACACACACAATTACCTTTAAATAAGAAATACTTGAGATAATAGTTTCAAGAACAATCTCAGCTTATAATGGTTAGTTTATTACTTGCATTTATCATCATCCCTTTGTTACAGATACCGTTAAACCATGGATATGGATCCTAACTCATTTCATATAGTTTAACTATTTAGTTTCTCGTTATAGAAGTTAATTCAGATCTACCAAACGTAATCAAGAATCATCTTGAATTACACTTTGGGTGCGGCCACACAATCATCTGATTAAGAGGCGCCATGGTATCATTCTGCAATTAAATAATTGGAGGAACAAATTCTTTATTGACTACAAGTGTTGTGGATGCTGCTTCACATCACTTCCAAAAATAGCCTTTATAACTACCATTTCAGGTTAGCGTTTGAGTTATAATCAAAAAGTGATATCGATACGTGCAGAACTTGTTTGTATCTCAAGTCTAAGGATGACTTATTTAACCATTTTCGATATCTTACTCATGACTAAGGATCCAAAAGTAAATATTCGAAGGTTGGGGTGTCCAATATGCATCCCTTGTGAATACACATGAATTTGGCGGGAGCAATCCATATATTCAAAGAATATAACCAACACTCACATTTGCCTTATGTAACAATATTCCTATATTGTTAACCGACAATGGACATATTTAGAATGATAAATCATTCAAGGATTAAACATGCAAATATAGGATAACAATTATTATATGTATGGATGACAAATACCACGTATCTTCATTCATCAAAAAGTAAAAATTATCTTACAATCTCAATTATCCAAATACTAAAACAGATATGCATGAAACTAATTAGCAAGTTGAAGTCCAATGTTTCCAACATTCTCAACTCTTTCTTTACAAGACAGCTAAATAGTTATCTGAGTAAACTTTCTGAATACTTGTTTCAAATTCATAAATTTGTGAAGAATTTGAATGATATGATGAGTATCGTATGTATATTTGCATACTATTGCAAGCATCATAGTATGGAAATTTGACAGTACCTTTAATGTATGTAGATTTTACTTATAATGTAGCTGTGTCTTGATTTCTTTAGCTTGTGTTGTTATGCATGATGTATATTAATTTCAAGTTTATAACTGAGCTAAAAAAATTGATGCTTATATATGGAATATACTTCCATATAATTACGTGCGTGTTTTCTTCATTTGATGTGCTTTCACATTCATGAGCGGCATAGTTCTCTTACTATTCTCGTGCCTTTTGCAAAGTTTATATAAATAAAAAATGATCATCATCTGTTGAAAAATTTTTCATGCAAAGGAATTGTACTAAATTGGGGAGGATTGTTGGAAATTTAATGCAATTGTGGGAATTAGATCATACTTGGAAATGGTTTGGAGGTACGAAGTGTACACCCATCAAGTCACTGATTTTCCCTGACTCTTTTAGTGGTTTGATTAAATGGGTGTTTATTTTCCTATTTAAGTGGCAGATTTGACTGCATTAATTAACCATATTTAATTTGGTCATGAAATCATTATTCCTAAATTATGGAGGATAATTGATTTGACTGCATTAATTGACTATATTTAATTTGGTCATGAAATCACTAATTTTTAAATTATGGAGAATAATTATGGAAGAGACTAATTGGTCATTAATTTCATTATTAGGTTATGAGTAAATCCCTATAAATAGGGATTACAATTGTATGAAAAAATACACAGAAATGCAAGGTTCTTCCTGATGTGTGCCTAGAACAAGATATCCCAAAGAGGTATTCGTGTAACCCAGGCATAGGGTCGAATAATCTTCTTTGGAAAGTGATTACATGACTTCAAGTGATATCCGGTAACCATCTTGGTAATTAGCTAGGCTATTGATTGTCTTCAACCTGATATGGGACTACTACAACCAACAGTGTTTGTATTAATTTAGGGCTGTGAGGCTGAATTTCCATGGACGGTATTTCTGGATCAATGGAGGCAGTTGTGTAGGCTTTACCAGATACACCTCGATAAAACAGTCTTAGCATTTATTCTTGTACTGCGTGTTATTTTCCTTCAAAGGGGCTACTTTATTATCTTTTTGCTGGGGTGTTTCAGCTTCATATCATTGGGCTCTTTTTTGTCGCCATTGGTTTATCCTAAATTTAAGGCTAATCGTCCGATGCTACCTGTGAAAGGCTCCGATGAGTTCACACCATTCATTCGGGAACTTTCTGAGTTTACTCTCTAGTAATTATTCTACACTTCTACCCATTTGGCAGTTTACCCCCTAAAATGTTTTTAATCGTAATTGTTAACGATGCTTCTTTTTAGTGGAATGCTTTCTTATAATATAGTGCTGCATCAAGTTCTTGTAAAACAAGTTTTCTAATTTTAGATTCTCATAATGTTGTAATGGTTGAACATAAAAGGTATTACGAAGGCATGCATTATATCGATTCTGATGACCTTCTTCGAGATATTCCTTTTTCCCTTCATGAATTGGCCTATGGTAATTGTATCCTTTCTCGGCATGTTCTATGTGACAATGAGACGTGCTATTGAAGATATGCAGGACTACAAATTTTCACCGTTCGGCAATATTAGTTAACAGGTGAGTAAATCATTCCAATTTCCTTCATTTTCCATTTCAAGGTGGCTACTTTCTAGAGTACCTCTTATGGGTGAGGAGTTTGAGGCTTTTGAGCCGTCAGGTACTAGGACTGTTTCATCTCATTCATTAGATTCCACCGCACCATTGTCAGCCCGAATAGTAGAGGCAACTGCTTTATCCCCATCTTTTTTCCGTAAGAGGTATAGATCCTCTTACGAGACATCATCATCATCATCTCCGACCCTTCCCACACGAAAGAGGTATCAGGTTACATTTGAGCTCATATTAGATACTAATAGTGAGGGGGACGAGTTAGGGAAGGAGGAAAATGAGGAGGATGAGAGTTCGGATGCGGATGACGAGAGAGTGGGTCAGGTTTTAGATTACGAGGGACATGGTTTAGAGGACGAGGGTCCTGGTATAGAAGAGGAGGATGAGGTTGCACCTGAGGGTCAGCAGCAGCCACATCTGGTTGTGGATACAGCCGCGAGTGAGCCTTTAGGTATTAGATACGGAGCGTTGAGATGCCGTGAGTTGGCTTTAAGAAAGGGCTCGGTGCCCAATACGTTTGAGGTAGGACAGAGCTCTAGATCCTTACTAGAGCGTGAGGGATCAGAGAGGGTATCTGCATTTAGACAACCTACCTTTATTACATGGGTAGATCCCGAGGATGGCAGAGTTTACACCGACATTCCAGCTTATGTACCACTAGGTGCACCTGTTCAGACACCGCCATCTCTTGTGTGGTCGTCTGGTTCCTTGCCAGTTTCACCATCATCCCTAGTAGTCCCATCACCCATAGCTTCACTAGTGGCTACCCCAACAACCACCATCTTGGTAGATGAGGATCAGTTTCTAGAGGTAGGGGCACAGTTAGAGCTTCATGGGAGCATACTCCATGATCATACTCAGCGTTTAGACGCACTGCCACCTGTCCTTCCTCCTTATGGTGTGGCAGTTGCCCGGCCAGCACTTCATGTCATCATCCTTGGTGGTATTATCTACACGAGGGAGGACATATGTAGCGTTAGGTAGGCGAGAAGGTTAATATCTATAGGATAACTTACTATACTATAATACGCATAATACAGTCCTAAGGTGTCAACACCGATTTGTGTGAACGATACTACTAAATACACGTGAGTCATGATACGTTTATAACTACGTTGGCCACCGTATTTATACCCGTATCCTTTCCTAGTTGTACTCTGTATTGAGCTCACACATTTCAATGATTGACTTAACTAATACGATAGACGATAAACGATACGTACGCGCGAAGCAAGTAATAGGCACACATAGATCCTATTATGCAACTATATGAAGGTTCCTAGGTTATAGTCTAGGTCAAACCACCTAGTTTTGTATAACCTTGGCTCTGATACCAATCTATCACACCCTAACAACGGCGGAAACACGAGGCGTGACGGAGAATTGATAATCACAACACAAGATACAAGATAGAGAAAACTAAAATGCATTAATGAAAAGTGTCATGATGATATTTCTCCTCAAATGCATATTTGAGTGAAGTCCCAACAAGAACACATCACATAGTCACCAATTATTACAACCAAAAGCCCATGCATGGGTCCATACTAGTCTTGAACCAAAACCTCAAAGTACTAAGTTCAAAACAAAAAACAAATGCAAGACCTCTCAATACATGATCCATACAGGATACTCTTAAAGTCTGCTAGCTCGCATCACAACCTTACTGGTCATTAACTTCACCTGAAAATAATACTCGAAAAGATCAACATAAAGTTGGTGAGCTCGTAGGTTTAAAGAAACCTAATTGTTGTGGCAAATTTTTTTAGTAGTGGACAATTGTGCAATCTGACAGTGAATACATGTAACACATTCCAAATCCCATGACATAGCATCCCCGTGCTAGTCATCACACCAGCATATACCGATGCTCTTGGAGTCGCAACTCCGAGGTCACCTGCTCCTAAAACCTACCAGCTGGGGGCTATCCATAGGCCAAGACCATCACAAACATAGCATATCCATGCTAATCACATACATTTCCATGCATCTCAATGCACGCAAGTACAATCAAAACACATGTCATTCATATAGCAGTCATAAGCACATAACATTGTCCCAAAAATAAAATCACGTTTCGCACAGTAAGAAAAAACATTCAAAATAGTTTTGAGTATCATTTTCCCCCAACGGAAAAGACATAAAAAGTAGGGCTACGAGAACTCACCTCAACAAGGTGACAAGCAAGATCAAGATCAAACAGGCAAATGCAACGACGTCCGAACACGACCTAGTCCAATTAATGTTTGTTTCAGATATACGTTTCAAAAGTGTTTTCTGGATTGATGCATAGAGGTCAGATGCGTTGTACAGTTACCCTTAACGTTATCAGTGGTGTGATGGTTGACGACTTAGATCGAAATAACGTACTCCAATTCATACTTTAGTATAATAGATAAGTAAAATAGATAAGTAATATAAGATAATTAAATAGTAGACATTCGAAATATACTTCGGTAAGTCCATTCAGTAACCTTAGTTACCTTAATTAATTGTATAGCTTATAGGAAATTAAGCGTTTATATACTTTTTTTCTTTTTGTCGACTTATTAAAATAATAATATTTTATTATTTTATCTCGATGTATGCTTTGGAATAAAAATCTAAGTATCAGATTTTTATAAAATTTCGACATGACCCGTTTGTTTATACAACATTTTCCAAGGTCTTAGACCTTAATTTCAACCACTTTTCTCAATTTAGCATTTTCTGACAAAATGCTAAAAATTCATATTTCGCAATATTTATAAAAACGTATTTTCCAAAACGACTTTCAATATCATTACATTGGTGTATTTCACTATCCAAAAGTTCGGCAAAACCTATAAAACGACTTGTTTTCTCTTATTGGGCCTTAAGGCCCAATAGTAGTCCATTATGTTATTTGTAAGTATTAAATACGATTTAGGCCCAATACTAAAGCCCATTAGTAATTATAAACCCAAACGATAATTACCAAAATAATCCGAACCACAATAAGCTTACAATAAGCCACGGCTTATTGGGCTTATTGGGCCGTGATCCCATAAGCTCCAAACAATACAAAATAAGCTTTTAAATAAGCTAACAAGCTACGTAGTACATTCGGTTATCACCATAAGCTATCAAAATAGTCCACAAAAATACGACATAAGAGGTAAATAACCAAAAATAATTATTTCTTTTTTCTAGGGGTTTTCGAACCAACATAAGCCCAAATAAGTTCAATAGTGCTTATAAATAAGCCAAATAAGCTACTAACCAAAATAAGCTATATAGCAAATAGATGTTTTTCAGCCATCACAACCATGACAATAAAACTACAAATCCTTGTTTTCTTTTGTTCCTTATTCGAACCAAACATTCACCCTTTATTAGTTTCCGTAAATTTTTCGTGTTCGATTTTTAACAAACGCACCGTACAACTAGCTTCTACGCATCATTAGACATTCAAAAGTATAAGTTAAATTAAAATTTAGAAAACTTACAAAGAGGGTTTTTGAAAGCGAGTTAGGAGACGATCCGACAACCCAAACGTTGTTTAAATGATAACCTGAATACTAGAATCAACCCAAAACTTCTATGTCTTCATGTTTTTTATCGAAGTTGAAAAAATTATGGTGTTTATGTGTGTGTGAATCGGACGCAACCAAGGAGGAGGAGAGAAAACAAAACTAAAGTGTGTGTGAAAAATGAGGAATGCATGAGTGCATTTAAAAAGATATAAGACAAACACTAGTACTACCAAGAGACCAACTAGCTAAAAATGTGCCTCCTTGCTCCCTAGTGGGGCTCGAACCGGATAAGGATCCAAGGGGGTCTCGGGGTGCTTCTTTTTGTGTCGGGTTTCCTTAAAGCTCAACGTTATCGGCTTTAAAATATTACCCCACGTTTCCTAGTATTTTTATTAGACTTAAAAATACTTTTCCAAGAATCTCGATTATTTACACAACATATTTCCAAATTTAAACTTCCCAAAATTCGTTTTGAACATTAACGGACGTGTCGGGACTCGTTTTTCAGCATTTCAAGCTATTTACGGGACGAACCTCCCGAAACATATCCAACATAGATAAAATCCTCTAAAAAGGATTATCACAAGCAACAAAACCATCAAATACTCACAATCACATTGATTCACCACCGTCAACACGTAACGAAACTGACAAAAGTCAAATAGTCAAATGACTAAATTAGAACATTCAAATCATCTCAGAATAGGGGCAAGGGTTACAGATTTAGTTAGAACTTAGGGTTAGTTTTAGGCATAATTTTGGCTTAACTCTATCTGATGCTACATGATTTGTTCTTTTTTATTATTGCATTAGCAAAGGCAGATACATGGTGTAATATGTTTTATGCTATTTATGATAAGCTTTTTTTATTGCTAACTGTCATATGTTTATGGTATTCTTAACCAAGCATAATAAAATGTCATGGCGCAACAAAAGTTATGTGAAACAGCTCCAGCTGCGATTTTGTGTCTTTCCCGTGATGCTACTGATGTAGTCGTGATGCTATCTAGCCATGTAGCCGTGGCTCAATTATTCTTTGACGCGACACGTGTTTTGATTATGTTTGGTTACTGGAAGATATTCGACTATAAGTTTCTGTTATGAGTAAAAATGGCTAGTTAGCTTGGTTACGAGTGGCATGTTATCTCTGTTTTCAAATGAATGTACCAATATGGTGGAAAAGAAGCATGTTTGACCGAAACTTGTGTTTTTGTTGCATATGTATCTATCTATCTATCAAATCTTATTGTCTTATTTATATCAGGCCATATGATCTTACCAAACTATTTATTTTTAGTACTTGCAGATGTTCAAGCACAACAAAGACACCAATATAATGACGCTGATATTGTTCATCTCGCACAATGAATTTTTTTTTTGCAATCATTGATCTCTATATTGATCTCTATCTATTATATCAAATTATCAATGCAGGTACATAAATTATAGCTATAAATGAACAGCTTGCTGAATTTTAGATATTAAGCCCCATTTTGACTTTTGGATATTAGTTCTATTTTTTAGCTCAATCAAATCATTGATCTCTATCTATTATATCTATTTTTAGTTCTATCAAATCATTGATCTATATATTGTTTTTGCAGCTTACAAGACACAAGTTGCCTGCATTACGGATATTGCTAAACTTCAAGCTGGTTACCTTTTTCCGGAGGTGCGTACTATCACTGTCACATGTTTCTTATAAATAAAAATATGCATATAGAAAAATGGCTGCACATAAACTAAAAACCGTGATGAACAAATGATAAGCCTTGGCATTAGTGATATCATTGAGCCCATTCCAGAAGTTATTACTTCAGCCATGGCTAAGGTAGGATTATTGCTTATCATATATTTCTTCCTTGTGTAAAAAACGTGTTATGTATCTTTTATTTTGTTGACAGTCTCTTGCGTGTAATTTTTTTTGTGAAAAGGTGAACGTTATTAATTACCAACTGATTACATCATATAAGATAGAAAAAGGCAACCCAGTTCAAGTTCTGAAGCATCAAGATCAATAGTTTATTATGCTCGGCTGCAGTTTATGTGAGTCAAGATCGCCATCATAAGCCGGACGAATCCACACGGAGAAGAAGGCCGCCTCACACTAGTACGAACTCAACAAGGAGAGGGTCACCAAACAAAAGAAAGAGAGGCAGATATAGAAAAAGAGAGGCGTACAAAAAAAGGGAGGAGACCAAATAAGGTTTTATAACCTAATCAGGTTCCAAAATTCAAAACACAAAACAACCCTTGCCTTATCTTCTTTTTTTTCATTTCTATATAAAAACTTTCTATAAAAATTAAAGGTTTATGGATTGGACACTAGTTACCCCTATAAATACTAATAGGTAACTTAATCTAACCCGGAAGATAAAATATAGTAGTCGAGAAATTATTACTTACTATATTTATAGAATAATTTTTAAGGAGTAATTAACCTTAGGTTATTCGAACATAGATTTAAAGCCCCAAGGATAGTTTTTGGAATAAAAAAACTAGTCCCGATAATTTGTTGATACCCTTCAAGAGCACTTACCACAAAATCCGACACACTTAGTGTTAGGAATTTTATTTGGGAGATTTTATTTAGTATCCTAGAGATATGACGAAAGAAAGTGGAGATACTTCGAAGAAGGAAGTAGGTACTACAAGTACACCACAATTCCAATGTCCAATTTTAAAACCCACGAATTACTCATTATGGGCAATTCGGATGCAAATCATTCTCGAAGCAAACGGCTTGTGGGAAATGATAGAACCATCGGAGACAACCAAATCCGACAATAAAAAGGATAAAACTGCAATCGCATTCCTTTATCAATCCTTACCCGAAGAACAATTGCTTCAAATAACAAAACACAAAACCGCGAAAGCCATATGGAACGCCCTGAAAACTAGACACATAGGCGAAGAGAGAGTGCAACAAGCGCGGTTGCAAACCCTCAAGTCCGACTTTGAAATGCTACACATGAAGGAAGATGAAACAATCGACGCCTTCACCACAAAACTAACAACCTTAGTAAATAAAGCAGCGAGTCTAGGGCACACTATGGAAGATGAAACACTAGTACGCAAACTATTAAATGCTGTACCAGATAGGTATCTACAAATAGTTGCGTCAATAGAACAATACTCAGACCTGAGTGAAATGACCTTAGAAGAAGCAATTGGTAGACTTAAAACCTACGAAGAAAGGATTAAGTATAAAGGCAAACAAGTGGACAATCAAGATAGACTATTATTCACACGATATGAAGAACAAGGCAGAAAACGTGGTCATGGCGGATCCAACCAATCACAAGGGCAAGAAAGTAACTTTAAGAAAGAAACACATAACAATTCAAATAAACTTACTCATGACAAGAGTAAGATAATGTGTTTCAAATGCAAGGAGTATGGGCATTATGCAAACAGATGTCCATTAAAGAAAGAAGAATAATCCAATCTCATTGAAGAAGATTTACAGCCACAATTACTTATGGCAATTATTGAAGAATCACGAATTTGGAATGGAAGGAAATTCCATTCAACTTCAACTTAACTGATATCAAACAACAAGGAGTCGGCGGTAAAAGCTTGGATGGTGGAATAAACGAAAGCATGAATCGACTTGGAATCAAGGAAGATATACACTGCAAGAACTCCAAAATTAGAAGGTGGAAATAACCAAGAAAAAATATGATCAACGTGAACTCAAGGAAGATCACAACAGCAAAGGTGCAAAGGTGGAAATAGCCGGAAGATGATCTATCTGGATATAAGAACGATCACAAGCACTACAAGAAATCAGATGGTGGATTCAACCAGAAGATGGATCAAGAAGACTTAAAGACCTACACAGCAGCGTTTATGATTAGAGGGGAGAATGTTGGGCCAAAACCCAATCAACCGGATTAATCCCAAACCCGCTGGAAAACCCAATAGAAGTCAAACCGGGTCAAAACCAACCCAATGGGTAATCATACCCGCTGTCATATTTGACAGTTATGAAAGTAGTTAAAAGCGGTTAAATAACCGTTTAACAGTTAAATTACTGTTTAGCAGTTATTCACCAACGGTTGTGTCATTTCATCACACCCGTTCGTTTTGTATAAATATGACCAGAATCGTTTGTAAACAAGATGATGATAAAATAATAGTTTGATTATTGTAAAACTTTGTTTTAATACAAGTTTTAGTTTCGGTATATTTTGATTGCATCGATCCAGTATAATTTTTTTTCCAACACTATCAAGGTTACACACTTCCTTTCCTTGTCTCCTTGAGGATATCCTACCTGCATCCTCTAATTTATTAAAATTTAAATCTTCTAAGCCACTTTGTAACAAGCACATGAAACTCACATGCATGCGGGTCAGTTTAGAGAAAAACCTTGTTCCTAAGGCGGATTCTTCGGATGACGAATTTGATTTTAATGATGATGGTCTCTGTGAAGTGGCGAATGCTTGTAGCCGTTTGTGTGAAGTGCATTTAAGTGGGAGGTTACACATAGGGGATGTAGGAGTTGTTTCCCTTATAAGATTTTCCAAGAACTTAACTGATCTCCTAAAATTGGATGGATGTGTCACAGCTATTGGTGAGGCAAATCACTTAAAGTATTTGAGTTTTCGAGGTTGTTATTTGGTTACTGATTTGGGTTTGGAGTATCTGGCAAATGGGGACATGAAGAATTGTTTGGAGAGGCTTCATTTGAACGAATGTGATATGATTAGTGATTACGGTATCTGTCACTTGAAACAAATGACTGGTCTGTATTATCTTAGTTTGTCAAAGTGTGGGGTTAATATCAATGATGTTGGTGTAATAGCCATTTGTCAATTACTCCATTACACCTTTTTTACATCCTAATCCTTCTTAAGTTTGGAAAATCAAAGAATGTCCTTTTTTATTCTTTTTTGGGGACTTTTTAAACAACAACTGTCAAGGTACTTTTTTTACCACTTATATTTTACTGATTAATGATTGTTCTTTGAAACTATTTAGATTCTTCCACTTACTTATTTTATTGGACAGGGTTTACTTGAGCTTTTTTAGTTTGAAAACTTTGGTTCTTTAGCTTAAACCATACTCAATGCTTGCTCCATTAGAGAATACTAAGAAGCACGCTAGTTTTGCATATAATTTGAACAGGCCGTCTTTAGGGGAGTGTAAGAGGTGCGATTGCACAGGGCACCGCTTCACGAGGGCCACCAAATTTCAAGTACTTCTATTATATATATACATGATACGAGACTCAAGTTTAATTACTTCGTGCACTACTCATACATATGTATATTATGTGTGTGCTTAAGGGCCTCTTTATGGTAATGGTACGGGGCCACTAAAATTCACGAGACGACCTGAATTTGAACCACACTAGCGTCGTAGAATTACCACTACAACAAAAATTGCCTAATGCAACCATTCAAATACGATGCAAATCCGTTGCAAAAGACTATTTGCAACGGAAGTGCAACGATTTTCGACTATTGCAAAAATGCTCCATGCAAATTTAATTTGCAACCGAAATGCAACGAGCATGAAACTTTTTGCAACCGTTTTGCAACGAACGATAATTCGTTGGAACTAAATACTCTTTTTGCAACGAAGACCTTTTCCCACAATTTTGCACGAATATTTTTTGCATCAACAAATAATTTGCAACGGTTATATTTTGTTACGGGTTTTGCAATGGTAACTTTTGCAACGGCAACATTTGTCAAGTAAATAAGCAATATATTTTGGAGGCTATATATGATGAACTTTTAGCTACTGATCTCGAAAAAATAATAGATAGAAATGGATAAAACTGTGATTACTATATATAATTCATAAAAATTATGTCAAACCAAATCTCTCGAACAACCAAAATAAAAAGCGACCAAGATTTAAGACTATACAAATACATACAATATTCAAAACATTCAAATTTGATCAAATCTAAAAATATCCAAAATGCTACTCCGAATAAAATCTAAAAACTCAAAGCTTATAATGACATCCATAGACGCGCCCTTTCAGTCAAAACTGAAGTGCCTTAGCTTCCCACCTTAATGCTAGATCTTCCCGTCTTCAATTTTTACCTACAATACACAAACCCATATTAAGCATTTCATGAACAGGGTCTAAGCACATTTAAGAAAAGACTAGGCGAGTACCCGCGCACAGCGGCGGAAATTCCTAGCAGCCGATAATTAACGACATGCAATATTGTGGTAAGTTTTTTGTTTAACATTCAAAATAGAACGTGAAATGATCAAAATGTAATTGCAAACGGTTGTAACATGCGATAATTCAACTATAACAAAAAATCTTAACATGTATCAAACAACATATAAAAATGGGATTAGCGGTCTTCTGAGAGTCATAATCTATTTCACAATAGAATGAATGAACACATTATATGCTTGTGTTTATATAGGCAAAGGAAAAGACCCTTACCAAATATAGTTTCATAAGTTACAACTAAACATTTCTTTCCATATCAATCACACCTTGCATTTTAATGATATAATTCAATATTTTCCTTTAATAAAAATTCCAACCGTATACATTATAAGTTTACATTATTGAAGTCATACTTTCTTTTATAGATTATATATTGCCATGAATAGTTGTAGTTTCCTACATTATAGAAAGTCAGGCGTGTAATTTCCTTTTATGCAGCCATAATGAATATTGCAAAGTTGAAGCCTTGTACATTCCATAATGAATATTGCAAAGTTGGAGCCTTGTTCTTTCCATAATGAATATTGCAAAGTTGCAGCCACTTTGTAGACTTGTACGTTCTTATTTGTGCCTTTTTCATTTTGACTTTGTAGCCTTTCTATTTTGTTTGTGACATTCACTTTGTAGCCGTGACTTTCAGTTAGGAGCATTACATGTTTTGAGAGTTTTCAAAGTGAATGAAAGCAAAAAAAGGGTTGAGTATACTTGGTGAAAATTTGAATGAGTGTACATTCCCGCCATTATACTTTGTGTCAATCAATGAGTATACTTTGTATTAATCAATGCATTATTGAAAATTTGAATTAGTTTCCATGTCAACCCTTTTGTCAATCAAATGTCAACCCTTTTGGCAATCAATATACATTCTATTTTTTGCCCAGCCATGCGTTTTATTGCCCAGCTACGCCTTTATTACATTCAAGGGATTCTGTTGTGTGAATACATCCACATTCAAGCCACGCCTTTATTACATTCCTTTATTGCCCAACCACGCCAATACATTCCATGTTTGTGATTCAGTTTTTCACATTCCACCTCATATCCAAACTAAAATAAAAAACAAACGTGTGAACAAAAGTATATGATAAAACCAATTTTATTTTAACAAAATAATCGTAAGAGCTATTATGATTGTTAGCTAATCCCAATATACAAAAAATACATTTTCACACTTCGTTCACACGCTATTAGTCCTTTAAGAATAGATTAGTTTGAATATGTTTCCCATCTTGCACTACTCAGCAGATTCTTGTACGGCAGCTACTGCTGTATTTTCCAAGACGAACAAAAACAAGTTAGGGCGGCGGCGAGAGTATCTTTTTGGTACGTGAACAAAAAACAAAAAATAAATATCGAAACGAATTAAATATGAATAAAGAAACTCTCAAACATGAAAACCACATAGATCTATATATATAAATAAACAAAAAGCCTAAAAAATTAAAAAATAACTTACAACAGTAGATATGGTGGCAACAGTTTCTGACAGCAACCTCGTTTCCGGCGGCGATTCCCGGTGGCAACCTCGTTTCCGGCGGCGACAATATGTGGCGGCAGACAGTGGCTGAAATAAAATATGACAAAAGATAAAACTCCGATCTACAACAAAGATCTACAGATCTATAAAAAAATATCCAGTCCACACCAAAAAGTGTGTAATATCCATAGATGTATTAAAAAAACTCAAATAAACCTCAAAACATTAATAAAACTTTTTTGATGCGGTGGTTTCAGTGGTGTTGTGGCGTCGTTGGTGGAGGAGGACGGTGGTGTAGTGGTGGAGTTGGTGGGAATGAGATCAGATGTGGGAATGAGATGAGAGTTTTTTTTAGAGTCAGCCTTGTATTTATAAGCCACTAATAATTCCATATTACAAATCAATTACCAATCACATATTTAATATCATTAAACCCGACCAAGATATATTTGTTAAGTCATCAAATTTTACTAATCACACAATTAATGTCAAGATTATTAGTTTCTAAGGCTAAACGTAATGGGATGACCTTTTGCGGTCGGTCGTCCCATGTGGCAATAAAAGGGACCTGGTCACCCCACTACGCCGACCGAAGCAAGACCTGGTCACCCTCAACCTTTGCAAAGTTAGGGTCTTCTGCACGACCTTACAATTGGAGGAAGATTTCGTATTAAAAAAAATTAACTCTTTCTTTTATATTTTTATTTAAAAAAAAATAAACAATCCCCCATTCACTATAAAATCTCACTTTTTATACCATTTTTAATCACAAAACACATACATTTT
>BQNB010026067.1:0-33392 GCA_026074375.1 Tanacetum coccineum
TATGTTGGTAGAGAAGAAGTATCCCGTTGCACCACTTACACTTTCAATGATGTTGGGAAATAAGCCTATAAATGATTATGAAAGTGAAATGGCTTATCAGCTTCTTAAATTCATTATGAAATAACTTAAGAAGTAAAGAAGTGTTTGGAAGCATCCTCCTGGTATTGATGAAGCTTTAAATAAAGAAACTTAATGATTTTGAGGAAGAATATCAAGTTTAGGGGATGATTGTTGGGATTAAAAGTCTTCTGATAATCAGTGTTTTGAAAACTGAGTTTCTAATCGATCCGATCGAGTCATCGGGTCACCGGGTTACCGGTTCGACCACTGGGTCAACCCGGTCTTTCACAACAACAAAAAAAGCATCTGCAATGATTAGAAAAAATGTATATATATAAATCATGAAATATTTTATATATTGAGCATAAAAACTATTTATTAACAAATATAACATGTATATAACAACCCGTAATTTTCTAGTATTTTTATCAATGTAATATCTACTTACTATGTTAAGTACTACTTTTTCACAGGAATAAATTTTCGTTTCATTCCATTGCATTACGTATCATAGTTTACATTTCTAAAGTTAACGAGCTCACGCAACCTATGGCAATCGTATCTACATATATGTTAAGGAAATATCATAACATGTCAAGTCAATATCATAATATCATTTTTACAGAATACAAAAAGTTAACATCTAAAGTGAATACATAAGCTACTAAAGCATATGTATAAGTAATATAACATCCCATTTGAAATATAAACTCCCTCTAAGTCAAAGTACAAGTCCTTAAAAGTTCAATATACAAGTCATTAAGCATGATCTTGAAAATAGCCGTTTTACCTCCGTTTTCATTCTAGTTTCTTTACCACCACTTTTGTACAAGCTACTACACTCAATATATAACATGTAAACCCTAATTACTCTACTCCTAAACTCTCATACATGTTTTAAAAACCCTAAACTCTAAAACAAATCCCTAAACCCTAAAACGAAACCCTAAACCCTAATTTGACTTTAAACCTAAAGTTAAGCCCTAAAACTTAAAACCAAGACTTAGCCACTAATCCTAACCCTTAAACTATAATCCTAACACAAATCCTAAGCCTTAATATACCTTAAACCCTAACCCTAGTTTGAAGAAAAACCTCAAAAACCCTAAAACCCTAAAACCGAGCTAGTTTCTAAACCACGACCCATTTCTTCATTTTTGCCACTTAAAACCTCAACCATTAATCAAATTAAGTTATAAATACTTAATATACAACATTACATATCATTATCCATCCTTATTACTCCAATGTACATGAAATTTAAATCAAAAACCCTAACCCGTGCCTACTTGAACCCGTATACACTTTTCTTTTTTTTGACCCATTTCAAGAGTTTATATTTTATCCAAGCACCTTGATGATGCACCTCCTTCATACCTAAGCAGATTACAAGGTGCTTGAACTCTCTTCATGGTTGCTAGAGCTCCACATCTCTTCCTTTTTGCTCCAATTCAGCCGCAACACACATAGCATCAAAAATACTTCCACCTTGCAATCCTACCACCTCTAGACCTCAAGACTCATCTTATAGCCTCTCCACATCAACCTATAGCTGATCCACATGTTATATCTTGGGCACAAAGTCACCTTGGCCTCCAAGGGTTCCATTCGCCTATAAATAGCCATGAACACCCCTCATTCTAACTCGCCCCCCACATCTTCTTCTATAACACATCATAGCAGCAATCATTTTCTCAAATAAGTTCCTAAGTGGTCCTAAGAAGTATCAAGAATAGAACTAAAGCAAAAAAAAACCAAGAAAAGAAGCCCGAGAGTCATTATTTTAGGCGTACGAAGCTAAAAGTCCCGATTTTGACCCATTTTCAAGCTGTAAGCTCAAACCTTGGTTCTAAAGGTTCCACTTCTGTTCCTATACCCTTATGATGTTCATATTATCATGCATAAACTCTTGTTAAAGTTTTATAACTCAATTCATGCTCATTTTCCATTTTGATCCAAAACCGTACACCCGAAACCCTAATTTCATGTTTTTCTTAAATTTATGAGCTAATATGATAAAATGTTGTTATAATCTATCCTAACATGCTTAACTAAAGGGAGGACATGACTGCTTGTGGTTCTAATGTGGATATTGCTATGCGAGACTTTCGTGATTGTGTGGAAGACATTGAGATGTTGGATGTTCAAAGTACGGGGCTGCGGTATACGTGGACTCAGAAACCAAAGGGAGGACACGGCATTTTGAAAAAACTTGATCGAATCATGGCGAACTTAGAATTTAATGATGTGTTCATGGGGGCTCATGCAATGTTTAAACCATACCGTGTTTCTGATCATACGCCATCCGTTCTTTGTATTCCTACGCTTGGTAAGGCGAAACCTAAACCTTTTAAATTCTTCAATGTTTTAACTACTCATGAGCTGTTCTTGGATGTTGTCAAGACTGAATGGGACCATTACATCAGTGGATTTTTTATGTTTAGAGTGGTTAAGAAGTTAAAGAATTTGAAAAAGCCGTTGCGCAAGCTTTTGTATGATAAAGGTAATGTTCATGCTAATGTGAACAAATTACGTACTGATCTTGATGCTATTCAAACCGCACTTGATGCGGATCCTTTTAACGTTGCTTTGCGTGAGAGGGAAGCTACATGTGTTATCGAATTTAATGAAGCGGTGCTCACGGAAGAACGTTTCTTAAAACAAAAAGCCAAAATCCAATGGCTTAAAGAGGGTGATGCTAATTCAGCTTACTTTCATAAAGCGGTTAAAAGCCGTGTGAGTAGGAGCAGAATTGACACAGTTACCAACTCAGAGGGTGTTGTTTTCGATAATAATACAGTTCATGATGCTTTTGTCACGCACTATGAAATGTTTCTTGGTCATGAAGGTGAAACATCCAATTTTAATTATGCCAACCTTTTCAATGTAAGGATTAATGATCAGGACGCTCAAGACATGGTCCGTGAGATTTCTAACCAAGAAGTCAAAGATGCTATTTTCTCTATTGGTGATGATAAATCGCCTGGTCCTGATGGTTTTACAGCAGCGTTTTTCAAGGAAGCTTGGAATATTATTGCTAATGATGTTTATCTTGCGGTTCGTGAATTCTTTAGGAACGGTACGCTCCTCAAAGAAATCAACCATACTATCATTGCTCTTCTTCCTAAGGTTAAATCGCCTTCTCGTGTTAATGATTATAGACCAATTTCTTGCTGCAATGTTCTGTTTAAATGCATTAGTAAAATTATTGCTAATCGTATTAAACATAGCTTGAAGACGATTATTAGCCCTAACCAATCAGCGTTTATCCCGGGTCGGAGTATTACGGACAATATCTTATTAACCCAGGAGCTTATGCACAATTACCACTTGGAGCGAGGTACGCCTAGATGTGCTTTTAAAGTTGACATTCAAAAGGCATATGACACGGTGGATTGGGATTTTTTGCGTATTATTCTCCTTGGTTTTGGTTTTCACCAAAAGATGGTTTCATGGATTATGGAGTGTGTTACTTCTACGTCGTATTCCATTTGTGTTAACGGTTCTCTTCATGGTTACTTTAAGGGTAAACGGGGTCTTCGTCAAGGAGATCCGTTATCGCCGTATTTATTTACTCTTGTGATGGAGGTTCTTACATTAATGCTTCAAAGAAAAGTTCAACAGACGGATCAGTTTACGTATCATAGGTATTGTTCTAAAATGGAGCTTGTTAATCTATGTTTCGCCGATGACTTGTTTTTATTTGCTTATGGAGATGTTGGATCAGCTAGTATTATTAAGGAAGCTTTGGATGAATTCAAGAATGCTTCGGGTTTAGTTCCTAGTCTTCCTAAGAGTACGGCTTATTTTTGCAATGTTCTTAATCATGTCAAGTTGTCGATTCTTCAGATTCTTCCGTTTGAAGAAGGTAAACTTCCGGTCAAATACCTTGGAGTTCCTTTGGTTTCTTCGAGGCTTATGATTCGTGATTGTAATGAGCTTGTGGATAAGGTTCAAATTCGTATCCAAGATTGGAAAAACAAATCTCTTTCAATAGCGGGTCGGCTGCAACTTATTCATTCTATCCTTGGTTCAATGCATATCTACTGGGCTTCGGTCTTCATTCTTCCTACTCGTGTGTTACTAAACATTGAGCAGCTTATGAGACAATTCCTTTGGTGTCACGGATCGTCGGGTAAAGGGAAGTCGAAGGTAGCTTGGGAGATCGTTTGTTTACCTAAGCATGAGGGTGGCTTAGGAATTCGGAGATTGGAATGTTTCAATTCGGCTCTTATGGCTTCGCACATATGGAAACTTCTTACGTTGAAAGAGTCGCTTTGGGTAAAATGGATTCATGAATATAAGCTTAAGGGTCGTAACTTTTGGGATTTTCCGATGCGGGGTAACATGTCGTGGGGTTGGAGGAAAATCTTAAATAGTTGCGTCCTATTATTCGGGAAACATTTCATTTGGAGTAAAATCCGGTTACGGGAAGGATACATATCCCCTTTGGTTTGTGATACGTTGGGCGGGATTTTGAACCGCTTGTGCCTCCAAATTTCTCTCGTGATTATTGTAAGATTCTGGTCTTTCTCGTCAATCGAAGGTCCAATGATGTTTATATTCATCACGGATTATGGGAATTGATCATGAACTCCATGTTATATTATCCATTTCTTAATAATTACAATACTCCTATTAGAGATGATGCTCGTGATACTTTGGTGTGGCGTAATATTCATGGTAATGTGAAGACATTTTCAGTTAGTCAAGTTTGGGATGATATTCGTCATCGCGAATCTATTGGTTAATGGTATTGCATGGTTTGGTTTCCCATCATGGTATCCTAGGACATGCAATAAAATCTTTGGTTGATAATTCGAAGGAAGTTGAAAACGCAGGATCTTGTGCCTAGTGAGAATGTTCTGATTCGCTTAGGATGGTATGTTCGCTTTTGTGAGAGTTGTCCAGATTCTCCTATCACCTATTTTTTGAATGGTCCGTTTGCTAATGGGATTTGGGATAGGGCAACGTTTGTGCATGGTCTTGGCATTTTACGCCCAATGTTTATTGTCATAATTCAGGCTTAAGCCTATTATGAAGAGGTTTTTGTACTACAAATAGCGTAGTGGCGATGCTTGTTGTTGCTTGCTGCTACATATTATGTATGGCATCAATGCGCGGAATTGGAGATTATTCAAAAAAGGTAAACAGCTAGCCCTGAATCAGATTGTTGAGTGCATAAAAGTCCTCCGTACGCGCTCAATGCTTCTTCTCTTGCAAACTAAAGTAAAGAAGTCAAGTATGGTTGATAGTTGGCAAGGCTTTGGGATCTTCCTAAAGCGGTTTTCAAATAACCATTTATGTGTAATTATTGTTTTTTATGCACCATTAGGTGGTTCTTTCCTATTGGTGTTATTGGCTATGTAATAGTTTAGTTATCATATGCCATGTCGTATGATTAGAGGCTGTTCAAGCTATGGCTTGAGGTTAATGTGACACTCAGTCACATTCCATTGTTCTTATCGGATCTTTAGAAAATACAACTAACTTGTTAAAATATTCTGAAAGTATAAATAATAATGTAAACTTAGAAAAACAGGAGTTGCAGACAAAGCTAGACAATACTTTGGCCAGATTCGCTAAATGGAAAGAATCGTCTAAAAACCTAGCCAAATTAGTTGATAGCTCTATGACTGTTAAAACAAAGCTTGGGTTGGGGTATGGAGATTACATAGGGGAAGATGAAATATATTATCCAACTATGCCAAGTATTTTTGATACAACCCCTGAAGATGTGGATGGTAACTCAAACCCTGTTAGGTTTGTAAAAGAGGGAGCAATGAATGCTGTTCCCCCACCTATTACTGGGACATTCATGCCTACCTCCATCCACTCTGACTTTGATGAATCACAAATGACTTATGGCAAAAATTCAAATGACCAATCTGAAACTGATTCTAATGACTTTGTCTCTTGTGCTTCCAGTGACAAGTCCTCAGAACCCAAGACCAATGACTTTGCCTCATGTGATTCAAGTGACAAGTCATCTTCACCCAAGTCTGTTGAATCAAGTGTCTTCTCTCCAAGAGTAGCTGAGTCTGAATCCAATTTAAAAACAGCTGCTCAAGAAGACATTTCATTTAATAATAATACTCCTTCTGTTTCTTCTGTTAAGGATGATAAACATTCTAGTTTTGGTTGTAATAAGAATGGTTTAAGACATTGTGTTAAGAACAAAGTTTCTGGTTCTAAGTCATGTTTTGTTTGTGGAAGTTTTTCTCATCTTATTAAAGATTGTGATTTTTATGAAAATAAGATGGGTGTTTATAGTGTGCAAAGGGAATCTAGACCTATGTGGAACAATGTTGATAATATTCCCCCATTTATTCCTCAAGCAGCACATGGAAGGTCTGGCAATGTTACATTTCCTGCTGGTAGTGTAAATGTGCCAGCACCTATTCCTGCTGGTAGGCAAACTGGACCAGCACCTGTTTATGCTGGTACACCAGTTCCTGCTGGTAGACAAAATAGACCAGCACCTGTTCATGCTGTCACACCCCCAGACGGGGCCTGGACGAAACACGTGTCCGGAGGCGTGACTTGATTGGGCATCTCAAGTACAAAGCATAAAGAACGACCTCTAAGGGTACGTTTTGAAAAATAAACACCGTTGCAAAGTTTTAAAATAATAACAATAAGTTTTACATCGATTAAATTTAAAAGATTCAAAGTTTAAAATGCGGAAGCTTAAATAAGTTCAACAACGGTATTTAAAGACATAGATAAATCTCTGGTACACCGGTACAGGCAAATAGACTTCACATAAGTCAATCAACAGCATCCATGCTAAGCACCTGAGAAAAACATGCTTAAAACGTCAACATAAAGTTGAGTGAATTCATAGGTTTAGTTCAAACGATGTTATAGTGGACCACAAGATATCAACACGTATGTGACAGTTATAACAAATACAACTTCACATAAAAAGGTATTTACGTTGCGCTAAGCTCATGACACCGAAGCTAATTACGTTTATAGCATAGTATATTGCTAGGTTGAAACAAGCCCCCGAGGTAACTGACCAAGACTACCTTCTTAAGTTTCGACATGGTATATATCCGTTTATCGGGAACCCCGTGGGTAGTGAGCGCTACTCACCCGGATAGGGATAATTAGTCCCAATAGATCTATTTATAACACTCGCGCTCCCTCGACCGGTCCTCCAGTCAAGAGATTGACGGTTCATGATAAGTGGGGCAGTAGTGGTCTAAACGCTACTTAGGCAACACGTAAACAGGGAAAATCTCACGCAAAGTACTTGTGTCCAGTTTTAAAAGCAAGCAATGTTTCTCACCCCAAGTTATAAAACATTTAGTCAAAACGAGTAAAAGAGTGGGGCTATGAACTCACCTTGATGATAAGGTAAAGAGTATACGTCAAAAGTATGGTCACTTGGAACGAACGGCGGTACACGGGTATGACCTAAAAGAATATGGGTTTCGATTTAGACTCGGAAGGTTATCGTACAACATTGATGCATGAACGTTTATTGTTATTTTAGCAAACGTTAGTTGTACATTTAAAAATGTTAGTGATCGAGTTTTACGAAACGTACATATATAATATTATATTACTTATATAGATATTATATTTGTTATTGTTAATATATAATTAAACTTGTTATTTAGAATTTTATATTTCTAAATGGTTAAGTAATTTAATCGAAACATTTTATCATTTATGTCTTTCCAAATATTTTCTAAGTATAAAGATTTTTATAAAATTTCGGCATGACCCGTTCGTGTTTACACGTTTTCCCAAAGTCGTAGACTTTAATTAAAAATCACTCCCAAACCACTTTCAAACTTTATTTCCTATCAACTAATTATACAGTATCATTTCCCCTTCTAACTAGTCAAAAAGACGTCTTATCTAACGATCCATAACGTCCAACGCTCAAAAATAGTCAACCGTTTAGTATCTAAGTCATATGTTATCAAATAAGCTATTCGTAAGCTTATTCAATAAGCAACACCTTGGGCTTTAAGCCTTGGTGTTTTGTACACATATTGGGCCGTAGCCCGTTAAGTCGAAAACATAGATTTAAACTCATCCATTTAGTCCGATAAGCAAATCGTTGAATAATAAACGCAAGACTTATCAACAAGCTATCAATAAGCTTCTCATAAGCCAAGACCATAAGCCGAACCTTAGAGCTTATTTATTAAGCTCGTTGGTTTTTGGGCTTTGGTGTGTAAGACGCGACTCAATAGCCCAATAAGCTATGTTCGAACTTATGTGTTAAGCCGAATAAGTTTATCGTTTGTCTTTTCAAAATAAGCTAGAAAATAAGCAAATAAATATAAGTCAATCCAAAATAAGCTAAATAAATATTCCTTGTTCCTTTGTCACTTGGGCCGAACCAACACATAAGCCCAATAAGTCCAAAATAATCAAATAAGCTCTCCAAAAGCTTATTAATCAAAAGCCGAATAAAATAAGCTATAGCGTATCATTTTTATTACATGAAAATAACCACGATCACAAAACTATGATTTCCTTGTGTTTCTTTTTATATATTTCGAACCATATGTAAACCTTTTTAAGGTTTATGTAGTTTTTAAACCTTTGTTTTTACAAAATGAATTGTACAACTAGTATGTATGCATCATAAGAAGTATGAAAGTACAATTTATTTGAGAATTTGAAGACTTACAAAAATTAGAAGATTTGGATGGTGAACAAAGATTAATAACAACCCAAATGTTGTTTAACAAATACCCGGATGATACAAATGATCAAACCTTCAATAAATCTTCAAATGTAAATGATCAAAGATGAAAAATGTATGGATTTGTGTAAGTGTTTGTTGGTTCGTGGGTTTGAGGGAACAAAGGAGAAGAGAAAAACTCAAAATGCAAGTATGTGTGTGCTATGAATGAACAAATGAATATATGGTGGATGATATACACTATGTTTACTTCACACACTAATAGTGTGTGTATGTGTGTACCGAAAATGAGACAAGAGAGCCCAAGGGGACCAAAATGATCCTCAAATGAGAGCTTAGCAAGGACATGGTGCAAGCCATTTTGTAGGAGGTTGGTTTAACTTGTCTAACTTGTAGCAAAATTCAAAAAAATGAATCCTATGCATGTATATGTATGTGTAACCGGTTGTAAGACCATGGGGGGGGACCAATTGGTTTCCAACTTTATAGGATCACTAGTGCACAAAATGAATTAATTTCCAAGGCCTTTTGCTTGCATAACTAAGTGTAGTTAAATTCCATGGATCACGTAAATAACGAAACGAGTAACGGTAACACGGAAAATTACAAAATTTTAAATATTGCTTTCAAACATAAAAACGTGGCTATTGCCAAAATACTACAACGTTTGGTGCCCCGGTTCGCTCCCGGAGACGATTCTCAGATAATAACGAAACAACTTCCCGGTTAAACGAAAAACTTAACGAAACTTTTAAAAATTTAAATTACTACACGGAAACGGCTAACTTATTGAACGGAAATTCTCGGGTTGTCACACACAGGACTTAAGTTGCATTCTTGCACTAAAATTGAAAAGTGGATACATCATTCTCTTATGGGCCGAAGATTTCACTCATAATTGGGTCGAGTTATTATTCTTTTAACATTGGGCCATGGGCTATAATATTCTGGCCTGTGTTGGGCTTGACTTTTAACTTGAGCTTATAATTAATATGGGTCGGTCTGACCCATATAAATGGTGTCGGGCCGGCCCAATAAAAGATGAAGGCACCGTTTGACTCGAATTTTCGCGATCTTTCCTATGGCATGCTCGGGGACTTTTCACGACTTTGTCTTGATTTTGAATAATAGGCACTCTTGATTGCGACGAACCCGTAGTTACCTGTTTTTGCTCCGTTTTTAATCCTTTTACCTGCAAGACATAAAAATACCAAACAAACATATTTGCAAGATAATTATCCATATTTTAGCATTTTTAGTCCGTTTTATAGTGTTTAACGGGGTACAAAAAATGTGGGCTTTAGCACTCATCAGTTAGGATTAGAAAGAATTGAACATATTCCATAAACCATTATCGTGCTTTCTTTTAATAAGTGATCGTAAGAGGATTTTGAATATGAAGATGATTATTATTCAAACGATAATCAATCTCATCATTCAATCTAATTACAAAATTGGAATATGAACATGAAATCAAGACTAGGATTTATCTAGATCGTAGAAATATCAATCAAATGACCATAGATATTTTTTTAAGTCTACTTGTTTAACCATCCTCGGTTATTACATGAAATCACAAAGTCGATTGTAAGACAACAAGATTAGTCATCAAATTGCAAACCACACTTGCAATGAAGATGTCTCATTGAGTCTAAAGTGTTTAAATGTTGTGTTATTAGCTATGGTCAAATTATACATGCTAAACTTAACACACTCTAAGTAGGATTGACGACTTATGAATTTCCATCGGGAAACTCATAAGTACTCCAACTTGATAAGCAAGACTTGGATGTCATTTCTGAAAACTCAAACCGAGAACCCTTATAACTTATATAAGTTTCTCTTAATAACCTAATATCAACACCATCTCCCAAATAATGGAAAAAATGATCCTTGCCCAAATTTGGCACCTCCACGGATCGATAGATCCCTCATCCTAAATTCATCTTTGGTTTAGGTAGATCCACCCTATGGCATTAGATTTAAACATCTTCCTCTTGTCAATCTCTTGCTTAAAAGTCTAACATAGATGTAACTAAACTTTAGTTAATCATCATTATTTCTACAAAGAAACAAACACAAGATCTATTGAGGTAAATAACCTTAATTGGATTTCTTTCATAAAAGACATGCAAAGGTGCATTCTTTGAACACTCTCAATATAAAGCATTACATATTGTCACTTTTAAGCATACTCCTAAGTCCTAGATGACTCATTCTTTCTTATACCAACAACAATTTGCTTTCTCTCTCATTCAACCGTAGAATTCAACACATCTTGATTAGGATTATGTGAACCCGAATTAAAGCATGTTAGTTGAGTCAACTTAGGCCCTCTATGAAAAGATACACTTCATTAGGCAAATATAGGAATTCTATGTTGTCTAACATAAGAATGACTACTAGAGAATCTATAGCACTAGAAATTCAATTTGACCTAACGGTTAAATTGCTTCCAAGAGTGAAGTTGGGTTCATGGTATAACCCATAAAAATGGTCGTGTTTAGCCTGAATTGAGCACCACTAGTGATAGTCTCATATTCATTCTCTAATTTGATTAAATGGCTCTTTTTAAATATGCCTAATGATAGTCTACATCGATAGACTTTGTATTTCATTAGGAGTGCACACTAAGCAAGTAGAAATTAGGTTTCTCCTTAGTCAATCTAGACTACATGCATTTCACATATGTGCTTTGAAGTTTCAAGATGATAACGTGCTCCCACGTAATGCAATTATATGCTTTCATGTTTATCTTAATGCTCAACGTTTATTTTCTTAGCTATTGAATGCATGTTTGTTGTAAAAGCGCTTGCCTTTTTCTAGCAATTTAGATAAAATATCTCTTAGTTTATCTAAATAACACATGCTCCTAAGTGCTAAATGCTAACATGTTTTACATGATGATTGCATTTAAAATTATCATGTTTTGTTTGCGTCATCTTACATGACTTACATGTTAATTGTGCACCTACACTATGTTAGGTTGATGTATGACAAATAAGGTTTAGATGTCATACAGTCTTACACATTAATCTTGTTGATTATTGTGTCGATGCATGCTTAGATAAACTTGCATGCTTATATATATATATATATATATATATATATATATTTCTCACTCTAGAATATCTTTCTTCGCGTCCGCGTCACTAATCTAAAAGTCAAAATAGTCGCAAAATGGTCTTAAATCTTTTAGAGTCTTCACTCACACACTCCTTTGATCATCATCTTGCCTTCTTCCAAATCATCCACTCTTTCGTCAAGAAAAGGTTAGATACAAATCTAACGCTCCTCCAAGTAGGTTTGACAACTTAAATATTTCATCCGAAATATTCAAGTATCTTTAACTTGCGATCGCAATCATTAAAGGTCATATCTAAAAATCCTTATTCAAGCTTTTAACAACATAAGTTAAAACGCTCTCTATTTCTCTTTAACGAAACATTTTTTTTCTTCGACAAAAACGTTCTTTCTCTTCGATGAAACATTCTTTCTCTTCAACGAAAACACTCTTTGTCTTTCGATCACACCTTTTTCTTCTCACTCAACCACGCCTCTTCAACCATAGAGATGGCTAATCTCTTTCCTCCACTATTTCCACTACCACCTTTAATACAACCGTATACCTCGTCATGTGATTGTTCTATGAACATTCGTAATGCTCGAGAAGAGCTACATAAC
Source organism: Tanacetum coccineum (assembly GCA_026074375.1). Taxonomy (NCBI): domain Eukaryota; kingdom Viridiplantae; phylum Streptophyta; class Magnoliopsida; order Asterales; family Asteraceae; genus Tanacetum; species Tanacetum coccineum. The sequence continues at coordinate 12,419 of BQNB010026067.1, forward strand.
TCTGTGAGTGTAGTTAACCACCATCCATCTTGACATTGTCAAGCTCATCGCCTCCATCTTTGTTTGTTTTCTTCTTTATTATTATTATTATTATTATTTTCGCGTACGAAACATACCGAAGATACGTCACCATTTCCTTCGGGACAATGTCCAAAAGGAAACATCTCCATTCGAAAAGGTTGCGTCTGAAGATAACATCGTCGACATTCTTTCTTTACCCCTTAACCGCGAATCGTTAAATTATATTCGTCTAGGTTTAGGAATGATGGAACACATTCCGTAAATCGGTCTCTTCTTTTCTCCTAAGTCTCGATTCTAGTCTATGTTCCATTCCGTGTCGTGACAACCTAATTACTTCATCCGAAGTATTTTAAGGATTTTTAATTAGCGAAATGCAAATTAAAATGTCACTCCGTTCGAAAAATTTCGTCAACAACATCTCTGCTGGTGGCGGTCCCCATAAATCAGGCGGCCCCCTGATTAAAACAGGCGGCCCCCATATATATATGGGACCGCCGGCAGCAGCTTGTAATACCATTCATTTTTTTTCTTTCCTTAACCTAACACTTCCTCTCTTCTGCTATGAGTTGACGTCTACTCCACACCCAAACCTATACCCAATATCTCTCTATAGATCAATGGGTCATCCTCAAATCCCAACACTCATAAGCATCGTTGCTTATGTTTTCAAGAGTCAAGTGAATTTCATAATGAAATGCGTCTCATTATCAAACACATTCCTTACAATCGATAGACTTACAATCCATCACTTCATAATAAATCCCCTCACATACAAACCTTGGTCCTCACATCTCGCATACGTCTTGTCTCAAATTTCTCACTTCTAAACGTTACTTTTCACTTCTAATGAGTCTCCCCATCTCTAATGTTTCTTCTCACTTCTGTACGTTTCTTCTCTCTTCTAATAGTCTTGTTACTATTAGAATTCCTCCTATATCCCTTGACAACTTAATTATTTCATCCGAAATATTTAAGTAATTTGCGAAATGAAAATGTCACTCCTTCACAAAACTTTCTACTTTCTAGAAAGTGAAGAACATAAAGAAGATATTAAATCTTTAAGTGTTATTGAGTCACCACATTGTTGAGTCTCTCATTATTATTCCATCATGAAAGAACTTCCACCTCATTTCACATCTTACTTTTTTCCTCAACATCGTCAACCAACAAAACACCAAACAAACCTTTAAATTCCCATCATCCACCTTTGTCTCGATAGGATCATATGCACATAAATTGTTAGTGCAAATGATATATCAATCTTTTCTATCAACCTCTCGTCAACACGTTCCTTCTTTAGTATCGCTCATCCTTTCCCACTTTTCGGCTCTATGGAATCATTTTCATTCACATCCAAGAGCACATCGTCTCCATCCTCGTCTTATTTTTCTTTTTATTCTTTTAAAGTATATATATATATATATATATATATATATATTGACATATTTTGCCAAGATATTAAGTGTCATTCGTCTACTTTTAAAAGGTCATTCTCATAATATTTTTGTGTCAATCAATAAACGAATCCCATTCTCGTTTATTAAAAGTCGGTCTAATCTTTCTCCGTAAACATACGTCTCGATTCTTTTTATTTCATCATTTAGGTTGTTTTTAAAATAATGATTACTTGTGTCTAGTTTCTACTTCTCTTTCAAAGTGTCATACTTTAGAATAATAAAACCTAGAAGTGCATGTCTAGTTCCCCGCTAATGTTTTGCTATATGTATATGTGCACTTGTCTACTAACTTTGTTTTGTAGCACAACAATATCTTGATTCCTTGGTTCCCCAAACAAGGGGGAGCATACACCAAGGGGGAGCACTTGCAAGCGCTCTACTCATTTAAATTGCATCAAACTTCTTGAGCATCGATGGTAATTTATTTGATCTATAGATCCGTTAAAATCAATATACAAGGAATGATATTATCATGGGGACGCAATGAGCAAGGGGGAGCTAGGAGATATGTGGGTAAATAGTATGGAGTTTGTTAAACCGAGATGATAGAAGACTTCACTGGAATGATGTAAGCTCACCTTTATAGGAAGATAGGACTGGGGATTGTCAAATACGATGAAGGGTTTATTCATACTCCAAATACTTCACCTCCTCCACTTTAAAATCACCCTAAACCTTAAGGTCATCCTCTCATACCTTCAACTTATATATTTGAAGTACCTACTTTCTTTTCATGCCTTCTTCTCATCTATCACAACATCCTCTAAATTATCCAAGAAACACAAAATCACCTCAACTGTATTTCTCATATTTTCTTCTCATTCCTCCAACATATATACTTGGAGCATATACCTTTTCCTCATTCCTTTAACCTACATACTCGAAGTACCTACCTTTTTCTCTTGCCTACTTTTCACTTCTCATGACTTTATCTAAACTATCTAAAGAAACACACAATCTCACATTTACCTTTACTTCTCATACCTTCTTCTCATTCCTCAAACGTATATACCCGAAGCACATACCTCTTCTCATGTCTTCTTCTTAAACCTCTAACCTGTATGCTCCAACCATTATCCGTATAATACCTTTTTGCTTCGACAAAAGGGGGAGAAGAGAGTGTAAACGAGTAACTTTTAAACTTTACTATGTGATATAGTTTACATAGTTTGTCATCATCAAAAAGGGGAGATTGTTAGTGCAAATATTACGATATTTAATCTATACGATCTCTTTACGTTTTGGTGATGACAAACTGTAACCTTTGCCCTTTTGTGTTCTGAATACTTTGTTAATAGTCCTTTGACTATTTGACTTTCGTTAGTATATTCAGATTTTGTACCGTGTTGACGATGATGATTTTATGAGATATGTGATGAATTGTGGTTTATTGTGAATTTTAATCCTTTTTGGAAGGTATTAGTGTGTTATGTGTATTCCGGGTGGTTTGACCCGTGAATTTTGAGAAATGCCGAAAAACGAGTCTGACACGCTCGTTAATGTCCAAATTGAGTTTTGAAGGATTTAAAGTGTAAATATGGCAAGTAAATACTCTAAGTTAATAGAAAAGTATTTTTAAGATGAATAAAAATGCTTTTTTAACTTTGGGGTAAATTTTACGGTTGAGTTTTACGAGTATTTAAGTTATCCCGACACGAAAAAAAGAACCTGAACCCCTCTTGGATTCCAAAATCTGATGATAAGAGCTAGGGAGACAAGATGCCTATTTTCTAGCAAGTGTGTTGTTTTTTGGTACCATTATATTCCCATTACCTTAACCATTTTCTCATAATTCCATATCATTTCAAAAACCAAAAACGCACACTTAAGTGTGTGTGTGTGTACACGTCCGCCACCAACAACCATAAAACACCATTTATTTTCCAACTTTGATCAAGAAAACATGAAGACATAAATATTTGGGGTTGATTCTAGTGTTCGGGTATTCATTTAAACAACGTTTAGGTTGTCCGGTTCGTGTCGAAATCTACAAATTTAAAGATTTTTTTGTAAGTTTTCAAATTTAAATTTAGTTTGTCCTTTTGGGTTTATTTTGATGCCTAGATGTTAGTTGTACAAGTTGATCGTTGTGAAAATCAATTTTTGGTAGCGAAACGAAAAAAAGGGTTGTGTTTGGTTCGTGTAACAAAAAGAAAGAAAAAGAGGGTTTTTGTAGTTTTGATGTTGTGGTCGTGATGGTTGAATAACATATATTGCTAAATAGCTTATTTTGGATAATAGCTTGTATAGCTTATTTTGGATAATAGCTTATTTGTGGGCTTATTTTAAGCATTTTCTTGGCTTATTTTAAGCTTATGGCTCACGGCCCAAGGTGAAATTACAAGGGATGTGATTTTTGATTATTTTGTGTTATGGCGTATGTTTGTGGACTATTTTTGAGGCTTTTGGTAGTAACCAAATGCGATACGTAGCTTATTAGCTTATCTTAAAGCTTAATATACGTATTTTGGAGCTTATGGGCTCGCGGCCCAATAAGCCCATTTGAGTCGTGGCTTAATGGAGGGGCTTATTGTGGTCCGGATTATTTTCTACATATTAGTATGAGCTTATATATGTTGTTGGGCCTTGGTTTAGGGCTTGGATCGTATTATAGATATGTAAAAAGTATAACGGACCCTTATTGGGCCTTAAAGCCCAATAAGCGGCATTTGGTCATTTTAAGAGTTTTGGTGGACTTTTTGAAAGCGAAATGTATTTATGAAGTGATATTGATCGTTATTTTGGGGAAAACGTTTTAGTAGTTAAAGATGGAGATTTTGGAATTTTGTCGGAAAAGTGTCGAAATTTAGAAAAGTGTTTGAAGTAAGGTTTGAAACCTTGGAAAATGTTGTATGAACGTACGGGTCATGCCGAAATTTCATAAAAAGTTTATACTTAGAAAATTTTAATTAAAAGCATGACTTTTGATTTTAAATAATAAAATAATATTTTATTATTTTATTTATTTAATAAATTCACTAAAAGACGAAAAATATAATTTTTCTCGAAACTTTCCTAAGGTGTTTGTTATGATTAAACGTGTCGTTTTCAATCAAAGGATGATTATTTTAAGGTAACTAAGGTTACCGAATGGACTTGTCGAGATATATTTATAATTATTTATTATAAATATTTATCTATATTACTTATCTATTTACGTTAAATAGTATAAGTATATACCGTTGAGATATCGGATTGAGATGATTATTGGGTATGCCGTCAACCATCACACCACTAAAACGTTTTGAGAACTTGTACAACGCATCTAAAACACTATGCATCAAACGTGAAGATTGTTTTGGAAGTGAATGATTGAAATGGAACATTGACTGGACTAGGTCGTGTGCGGGCGTCGTTGCATTTTCTTTTGTAGTAAGTGCTGGTTGCTAAAGGCTTGCTTGAGGTGAGTTCTCGTAGCTCTACTTTTTACTGTTTTTCCGTTGGGAGAAAATGATACTCAAATGTGTTTTGAAATGTTTTGAATTAAACTGTGTGAAATGTGGTTTTGTTTTTGGGACAAGATATGTGCTTATGACTGCTATGTGAATATTATGTGTTGTATGAGTATTTGGATCGGAGGGGTACGCCTATCCCAGTATTGGTGTGATTATTGAAGCGGATGGGTACGCCTACCCAGGTTTGTGTGAGGTCTTGCCCTAATATAGTGCTCCAGCTGGTAGGCCCTTTAGGTGCGTAAGTGACATATGGTGATTGATTTGATGATTTGGTATCCATATATTCACTGTCATATAGCACTATTGTCCACTGTTGAAATATTAGCAAAGCTTTTGGGTTTAAGGTCAAACCTACGAGCTCACCAACATTATTGTTGACGTTTTCGAGTATCATTTTCAGGTGATGTGAAAGAGGAATAGTTTGGTGAATGATAGCAGACTTAGAAGTATCCCGTGTGGATTTTCGTTTGAAGTCTTGCTTGCTTGTTGTTGAATCTAGTATTTGGATATTTGGATTAAGTTTGGATTTTGGTCCCCTGTGTGGGCAGTTGAATAAATGTAAGAGATTATGGATTTTAGTTGTGATTTAGGACATCACTTGAGTTTGTTCAAGGTTGATGGTCTTCATGGCACTTGGAGTTTATGCAATGTAGTTTTCTTTATCTTGTATCTTGTGTTATGATTGATCATTATGTTGCATTCCCGAGTTTTCGCCATTGTCGGGGTGTGACAGATTGGTAATCAGAGCCAAGGTTATAGAGAACTAGGTGGTTTGGCCTAGACTATAACCTAAGATCTGTCGTTTAGTTGCGTATAGGATCTATGTGCGCGGTGTTTCGCTTTTGTATGCGTTTATGTGTTCGTGGCTTGGTGCCTTAGTTATGTTAGTCATTGAAATGGGTGGGCTCAATATTAACTATGAACGGGAAAGGATGCGAATATAAGTACGGTGGCCAACGTAATTATAAGCGTATCACAACTCACTCATACTTGGTATGGTTGTTCACACAAATCGATGTTGACACCGTAGGGTAGTGTTGCGTGTATATCCGGTTATATATAGTAAGATATTCTATATATATGTGTGATTCTTCCCACTTGCCTAGCATTTCCCATGTTTCCCTCGTATAGATAATGCCGCCAAGGATGAGGACCCAAAGTGCTGGCCGGCTTGTTGCCGAATCACGAGGAGGGGGAACGGGTGAACAAGTTGGTAGAGGTGGAAGGGGTAGAGGACCTAGGGAAGGTAATGATGAGTGTGTTGATGATTTGAATGGTCAAGGAAATGACCAGGGTTTGGGAGCTAATGGGGGTGTAGAGGGAGTCAATGGGAATGTAGAGAGAGCCAATAGGGGCGCACTCGACTTCTCAACAATCCTTGCCCAACAATTACAAAACCTCTTACCCGCCATGTTGGCTTAGGTTAGTAACCGAGGAAATGTTGGAAATCAAAATGGTAATGTGGTTAATGAGAACGTTTAGGAGAACGTTGGGAATGTGATAGTGAATGGAAACCGGGTAGGTTGTTCATATAAGGAGTTTTTAGTGTGTAACCCTAAGGAATATGATGGTAAGGGAGGTGTTGTAGTTCTTACTCATTGGATTGAGAAAATGGAGTTTGTGCACGGTATGAGTAGTTGTAGTATTGACCAAAAAGTGAAATACACTGCTGGTTCATTTGTGGGTAAGGCTTTAAGGTGGTGGAACTCTTAGATTCGCACATTAAGCCGGGAAGTTACTGTTAGTATGTCATGGAATGACTTTAAGTTTATGACGATACAAGAGTTTTGTCCTAGTCATGAGATGCAAAAGTTAGAATCTGAGTTGTAGAATCATACCATGGTCGGGGCTGGCCATGCTGCGTATACTAATAGGTTTCATGAGTTAGCGAGGTTAGTTCCTTATTTGGTAACTCCTTAGAGTAGTATGATTGAGAGGTATGTGTATGGCCTTGCTCCACAAATTAGCGGGATGGTGGCAGCAACGGAGCCAAAGACTATGCAGAAGGCAGTGCAGATTTTGGTGCACTGACTGATGAGGCTGTGAGAAATGGATCAATTAAGAAGGTTAAGAAAAGAGGAAATATGAGGGAACCTAGCAAGGATAGGAGTGGAAGGGATGATAATAAGAGGACTAGGACTGTGAATGCTTTTGCTACTACTTTGAACCCTGTAGGAAGTGAGAATACGGGTGCTTGGCCCAAGTGTACCACTTGTAACTCCTACCATGCGCCTGGTGGACCTTGTCGCATATGCTTTAACTGTAACCACCTGGGTCATTTGGCAAGGGATTGTAGGGGTGTGCCGAGGAATGTGAACCTTGTTAATGCTAGAAACCCGACTGTTAGGGCATGTTATGAGTGTGGTAGTACCGACCATGTCAGGTCAGCATGTCCTAGATGGATTAGGGCACAAGGACCAGGAGAAAATCGTCCAAATCAAGTTGTTGCTAATAACAGGGGTTAGGGTCGTAGAAACTAAGAGAACCAGGCTAGGGGTAGGGCATTCATGTTGGGAGCAGAGGAAGCTCGCCAGGATCTAAACATTGTGACAGGTACGTTTACTTTGAACAATCATTTTGCCACTACCTTATTTAACTCTGGTGCCGACTATAGTTTTGTTTCCACTACTTTCATACCTCTGTTAGGCTTAGAGCCCAGCGACTTAGGTTTCAAATATGAGATTAAGATAGCTAGCGAGTACCTAGTAGAGATTGACAAGGTTATTAAGGGTTGCAAATTAGAAATTGAGGGTCATATCTTTGACATCGATTTGATACCGTTTGGACATGGGAGTTTTGATGTGATTATAGGTATGGATTGGTTGTCTAACCATAAGGCTAAAATAATATGCCATGAGAAGGTAGTAAGGATACCACTACCGGATGGCAACGTGCTTAGAGTATTAGGAGAGAGACTGGAAGAGAAAGTGAGATTTTTGATGGGTGTTAAGGAACAAAAAGAGGTTGTTGTTGTTAGAGATTTTCTCGAGGTATTTCTGGATGATTTATTAGGATTGCCTCCCTTTCGAGAAATTGAGTTTTAGATTGAGTTAATCCCTTGAGCAACGCCGATTGCAAAGTCTCCTTATCGTTTGGCACCTTCAGAATTGGAGGAGTTGTCGGGACAACTCAAGGAACTCTAAGAAAAAGGTTTCATTCGATCGAGTTCATCGCCTTGGGGAGTGTCGGTGTTGTTCGTTAAGAAAAAGGATGGTTCTTTTAGGATGCGCATTGATTATAGAGAGTTGAATTAGTTGACTGTTAAGAATCGTTATCCGCTTCCTAGGATTGATGATCTATTTGACCAACTACAAGGGTCACAGTTCTTCTCTAAGATAGATCTTAGGTCTGGATACCACCAGCTGAGAGTGCATGAGGATGACATTCCAAAGACTGCGTTTAGAACTCGTTATAGACATTTTGAGTTCACAGTAATGCCCTTTGGTCTGACTAATGCACCAGCAATATTTATGGATTTGATGAATAGAGTTTGTAGGCCGTATCTTGATAAGTTTATGATAGTATTTATAGACGATATCTTAATCTACTCTAAGCCTCAAGAGGAGCATGTAGAACATTTAAGGTTAGTCTTAGAACTACTTAAAAGGAAGAAACTGTATGATAAGTTTTATAAGTGTGCATTCTAGCTAAGGGAAGTGCAGTTTCTTGGGCATGTGATAAATGGTAATGGAATTCATATGGACCCTAGTAAGATTGAAGCTGTTAAGAATTAGAAAGCCCCTAGAACTCCGACTAAGGTTTGTTCGTTCTTAAGATTGGCTGGGTATTACCATAGGTTCATTAAGAACTTTTCTAAGATAGCTAAGTCTCTTACTATCTTGACTTAGAAGAGTAAGACTTTCGATTAGGGTGAGGAATAGGAATTGACATTTCAAACTTTGAAGGATAAGTTATGTAATGCGCCTGTTCTAGCTCTCCTAGATGGACCGGAAGACTTTGTGGTATATTGTGATGCGTCCAGGATAGGACTAGGATGTGTGTTAATGCAGAGAGGTAAAGTGATAGCCTATGCGTCTAGGCAGTTGAAAACTCATGAGAAGAATTATAATACCCATGATTTAGAGTTGGGTGCAGTTGTGTTTGAATTTAAGATCTGGAGACATTATCTGTATGGGACAAAGAGTGTCATCTATACGGATCATAAGAGTCTTTAACATATCTTTAGTTAGAAAGAGTTGAATATGCGACAACGTCGCTAGATGAAGTTGTTTAGTGATTATGACTGTGAGGTTCGTTACCATCCTGGTAAAGCAAATGTAGTGGCTGCTGCCCTAAGTAGGAAAGAAAGAGTAAATCCTAAGAGAGTTAGAGCTTTAACATGGTCCTTTAGTCGAGTATCAAGGATAGGATACTGGCGGCTCAAAAAGGGGTTGTGGATAAGTCTGCATGATTGCAGAAAGGTTTGGATGAGATGATTAAATTTAGGAATGATGGAGCATTGTATTACCTGAGTCAAATATGGGTGCCTTTGAAGGGTGATGTGAGAACCCTGATAATGGACGAAGCCCATAGGTCGAAGTACTCTGTACACCTAGGTGCTGATAAGATGTACTATGATTTGAGAGATAGGTATTGGTGGCTTGGAATAAAAAAGGATATAGCTGAGTATGTTAGTAAATGTTTAACTTGTTTAAAGGTTAAGGCTGAGCATCAGAGGCCATCTGGCTTGCTCCAGTAACCTGAGATTCCCTTATGGAAATGGGAAGGGATACCTATGGATTTTGTGTAAGTTTCCTAGGACTAGTAGTGGGCATGACACAATATGGGTCATCGTGGATCGATTGACCAAGTCTGCTCATTTTCTACCTATGCGTGAGGATTATAAGATGGAAAGGTTGGCTAGATTGTATTTGAATGAGATAGTTGCTAGACATGGTATGCCGATCTCGATTATATCGGATCGTGATAGTCGTTTCACATCAAGGTTTTGGCAGTCAATGCAAGAGGCATTAGGAACTCCTTTAGATATGAGTACGGCTTATCACCCTCAGACCGATGGTCAGAGCGAGTGCACTATTCAGACCTTGGAAAACATGCTTAGAGCGTGCATCCTGGACTTTGAAGGAAGTTGGGATGTTCATCTTCCGTTAGTTAAGTTTTCATATAACAATAGTTATCATTCTAGTGTAAGATGTGATGCGTTTGAGGCATTGTATGGTAGAAAGTGTCGTTCCCTAATTATGTGGGCTGAGGTTGGAGAAGGTCAATTGATAGGACCTGAGTTGGTTCAAGAAACCATTGAGAAGATCTCGCAGAATAAGGATAGACTTAAGGCTGCGCGTGATCGTTATAAAAGTTATGCTGATAAGAGGAGGAAGCCTCTAGAGTTTATTATAGGTGACTATGTCTTGCTCAAAGTGTCACCTTGGAAGGGTGTGGTATGCTTTGGGAAGAAAGGGAAGTTATCACCTAGATTTATTGGACCATTTGACATTATTGAGAAGATAGGCCCTGTGGCATATCGGTTAGATTTACTTGATGAATTGAATGGTGTTCATGACACGCTCCACGTGTCAAACCATAAGAAGTGTTTGGTTAATCCAACACTGAAAGTGCCTTTAGATGAGATCCAAGTTGATGCTAAGTTGAATTTTATAGAAGTGCCCGTGGAAATATTAGAGAGAGAGTTTAAGAAGTTGAAGCGGATTAGAATTGCCATTGTTAAGGTATGATGGAATTCGAAACGTGGTCTTGAATTCACGTGGGAACATGAAGATCATATGAATTTTAAGTACCCGCATTTGTTTAGTGATATTAGTTGCTGAATTTCAGGGTTGAAATTCTTTTAAGGAGGGTAGAATGTAACCCTTGCCCTTTTTGTGTTCTGAATATTTCGTTAATAGTCCTTTGACTATTTGACTTTCGTCAGTATATTCAGATTTTGTACCGTGTTGACGGTAATGATTTTATGAGATATGTGATGAATTATGGTTTATTGTGAATAATTATCCCTTTTGGATGGTATTAGTGTGTTATGTGTATTTCGGGTTGTTTGACCCGTGAATTTTGAGAAATGCAGAAAAACGAGTCCGACATGCCCGTTAATGTCCAAATTGAGTTTTGAAGGATTTAAAGTGTAAATATGGCAAGTAAATACTCTAAGTTAATAGAAAAGTATTTTTAAGGTGAATAAAAATGCTTTTTTAACTTTGGGGTAAATTTTACGGTTGAGTTTTACGAGTATTTAAGTGATCCCGACACGAAAAGAAGAACCCGAACCCCTCTTGGATTCCAAAATTGGATGATAAGAGCTAGGGAGACAAGATGTCTATTTTCTAGCAAGTGTGTTGTTTCTTGGTACCATTATATTCCCATTACCTTAACCATTTTCTCATAATTCCATATCATTTCAAAAACCAAAAAACACACACTTAAGTGTGTGTGTACACGTCCGCCACCAACAACCATAAACCACCATTTATTTTCCAACTTTGATCAAGAAAACATGAAGACATAAATAATTGGGGTTGATTCTAGTGTTCGGGTATTCATTTAAACAATGTTTGGGTTGTCCGGTTCGTGTCGAAATCTACAAATTTGAAGATTTTTTTGTAAGTTTTCAAATTTAAATTTCGTTTGTCCTTTTGGGTTTATTTTGATGCATAAATGTTAGTTGTGCAAGTTGATCGTTGTGAAAATTGATTTTTGGAAGCGAAACGAATAAAAGGGTTGTGTTTGGTTCGTGTAACAAAAACAAAAAAAGAGGGTTTTTGTAGTTTTGATATTGTGGTCGTGATGGTTGAATAACATATGTTGCTAAATAGCTTATTTTGGATAATAGCTTGTATAGCTTATTTGTGGGCTTATTTTAAGCATTTTCTTGGCTTATTTTGAGCTTATGGCTCACGGCCCAAGGTGAAATCACAAGGGATGTGATTTTTGATTATTTTGTGTTATGGCGTATGTTTGTGGACTATTTTTGAGGCTTTTGGTAGTAACTAAATGCGATACGTAGCTAATTAGCTTATCTTAAAGCTTAATATACGTATTTTGGAGCTTATGGGCTCGCGGCCCAATAAGCCCATTTGAGCCGTAGCTTAATAGAGGGGCTTATTGTGGTCCGGATTATTTTCTACATATTAGTATGAGCTTATATATGTTGTTGGGCCTTGGTTTTGGGCTTGGATCTTATTATGGATATGTAAAAAGTATAACGGACCCTTATTGGGCCTTAAAGCCCAATAAGCGGTATTTGGTCATTTTAAGAGTTTTGATGGACTTTTTGAAAGCGAAATGTATTTACGAAGTGATATTGATCGTTATATTGGGGAAAACATTTTAGTAGTTAAAGATGGAGATTTTGGAATTTTGTCGAAAAAGTGTCGAAATTTAGAAAAGTGTTTGAAGTAATGTTTGAAACCATGGAAAATGTTGTATGAACGTACGGGTCATGCCGAAATTTCGTAAAAAGTTTATACTTAGAAAATTTTTATTAAAGCATGACTTTTGATTTTCAATAATAAAATATTATTTTATTATTTTATTTTTTTTATTAAATACACTAAATTCTAAGGTGTTTGTTATGATTAAACGTGTCGTTTTCAATCAAAGAATGATTATTTTAAGGTAACTAAGGTTACCGAATGGACTTGTCAAGATATATTTATAATTATTTATTATAAATATTTATCTATATTACTTATCTATTTACGTTAAATAGTATAAGTATATACCGTTGAGATATCGGATTGAGATGATTATTGGGTATGCCGTCAACCATCACACCACTAAAACGTTTTGAGAACTTGTACAGCGCGTCTAAAACACTATGCATCAAACGTGAAGATTGTTTTGGAAGTGAATGATTGAAATGGGACATTAACTGGACTAGGTCGTGTGCGGGCGTCGTTGCATTTGCCTGTGTAGTAAGAGCTGGTTGCTAAAGGCTTGCTTGAGGTGAGTTCTCATAGCCTCACTTTTTACTGTTTTTCCATTGGGGGAAAATGATACTCAAATATGTTTTGAAATGTTTTGAATTGAACTGTGCGAAATGTGGTTTTATTTTTGGGACAAGATATGTGCTTATGACTGTTATGTGAATATTATGTGATGTATGTGTATTTGAATCAGAGGGGTACGCCTATCCCAGTATTTGTGTGATTATTGGTGTGGATGGGTACGCCTACCCAGGTTTGTGTGAGGTCCTGCCCTAATATAGTGCTCCAGCTGGTAGGCCCTTTAGGTGCGTAAGTGACATATGGTGATTGATTTGATGATTTGGTATGCATATATTCACTGTCATATAGCACTATTGTCTACTGTTGAAATATTAGCACAGCTTTTGGGTTTAAGGTCAAACCTACGAGCTCACTAACATTATTGTTGACGTTTTCAAGTATCATTTTCAGGTGATGTGAAAAAGGAATAGTTTGGTGAATGATAGCAGACTTAGAAGTATCCCGTATGGATTTTCATTTGAATTCTTGCTTGCTTGTTGTTGAATCTAGTATTTGGATATTTGGATTAATTGGATTTTGGTCCCCTGTGTGGGCAGTTGAATAAATGTAAGAGATTGTGGATTTTAGTTGTGATTTTGGACATCACTTAAGTTTGTTCAAGGTTGATGGTTTTCATAGTACTTGGAGTTTATGCATTGTAGTTTTCTCTATCTTGTATCTTGTGTTATGATTGATCATTATGTTGCATTCCCGAGTTTCTGCCATTGTCGAGGTGTGACACAAACATGTAACTTGTAATACATAATTTAAAGTACGCAAGTTACTCGTAATCACAAACCATCAATGCATACATGCATTAACAACACTCGATGTCTCAAGTCTACATCAACACCGATATTTTTTTGCACCCGACGTAAATCACATAAGGTATGTACAAACAAATTAAACTTGTAGGATGATCAAAGAAAAATATTTTTTTCTTAACCATTACATTTCTACAAAAGTATTTTTAACAAAAATAAATAAACACATAATACTTTTTAATAAAAGAAATGTTTTATTTAAATATAAAATTTAAAATCTAGTTTTCCCTCCAAAATAAAAGCTTTTATACCAGATACAACCTTCCCCACAAAAGACAAAAAGTAAAGTGTAGTCTCGTGGCGACCCCTTATAGGTCGGCGGCCCCCTAATATATCCGGGGCCGCCAGGACCGTCGTTGCCAGACTGTCAACTTTCAGCTCTTATAAATAGTGGGTCATCTCCAACTGATTTCACAACTTTTTTGCACGAATTTCTTTTAGTTCTTTTTCTCTCTAGATCTCACTAAATCTCTCTAAACCTTTGATTATTTAACTTGTTTAAATGTGATCCAATCTTCTATCCTTTCCTTCTTCCCTCAAGTGCAAGAGAAAAACTTTTGTCATCGTCAAGATACGAAGTTATGTAGTCTAGTTAGTTCATTTGTTACATATGTTACATATAGATCGAGTCCATGTCTTCCAATCTTTAGTAGTGTGTAGATCTGTATAGTGTGTACATTCAGAAGGGTTGATTATGGGTTGGTTAGTATTTTGGGCCTTAAAATACATTAGTGTAATGGTAGATTGGTTCTAGCTAAGATTAGGACTCGACATTTAGCTTAGTGTCAGAAAATAATGTAAGCATTGGTATAAGGTTTTATCCGCCAAAAGGGAGCTTGTTGATTAGTGAAGTAACTCTCGAGTTGGATACTCGAGGAGTGGAGTAGGGCGAAGAGGAGCTTCATGACCGAACCACTATAAATCATCATGTCGGTTTGCATTTTCTTTTACCTTTCTCTTTACTTTACATTTATCGCTTTACTTTTACACTTGCATTGTGCTTATGATTGTGTGCATTGTTGTATATGTTGTGTTAGTCATGTTTGTATAGCTCTTTGTAGTAAACATTATGAGTGTGGATATATTGGTAGAATATGCGCTAGTTATTTTAAATCCATTATCGACACTTCTCATATTGCTTCAAACTTGATTGGTGATTTGATACAAATAATCTAGTCCAAAAACCTCTTCTAGAGGCGGTCCCTTTAAATAGGGCAGTCCCCTGATGTACTAGGTGGCCCCCATATATTTATGGGACCGCCGGCAAAGAGTCATGTAATTACTGATATAAAAGATTTAATGTTTTTGAAAGAAAACGTATTCACCCCCTCTACGGTTTCCACACTCATTAGAGACTGAACAGTCTGAGCATAAACAAACCAATCAATTTGCTGAAGCTTTATCATCTATTTTGGGTATTTTTGATAACCACCTTGCGTCTAAGATGAAAGATGTAGTAAATGTGGTTGTTCAGCTAAAATCCAACAAGCTCAAAGAAGTAGCTCAAGCCGAGAATGATGAATTTCTTAAACAAATAAACTTAAACATTAAGGCCATAATCAAGGATCAGGTTAAAGCTCAAGTATCCAAGATCATGCCAAAGGTTGAGAAATATGTCACGGAATCTCTAGGAGCTGAAGTGTTAGCTAGATCATCCAATCAACCTCAGACATCTTATGCTGCAGCATCATCTCTCTTAGAATTCGAGTTAAAGATTCTCATCGTCAAAATTGAAGAAAATAAATTAATGAACAGATCAGACATTCAGAAGAATCTCTACAATACATTGATTGAATCGTACAACTCGGACAAGGACCTCTTTGCCTCATATGGTGATGTGGTGACCCTAAAGAGAGGACGTGATGATCAAGACAAAGATGAAGAACCCTCCGTTGGATCAAACCGAGGGACGAAGCAAAGGAGATCAGGCAAGGAAGAGTCATCAAAAGAAGCAACTCAAAAGGAGTCCAAGTCCACAAGTTATTCCAAAGGTGCATCCAGATCTCAACCAAAATCATCAGGCAAGTCTGCTCAAGTAGAAGAGCATGGTCCAAGGGTTGATGATTTGGAAGAACCATTGCATCAAGAGTTCAACACAAGAAATGATGGTGTATCGCCTATAAGTTAGATAATAGCTGTTGATGAACGACTGTGGAATCCATTAGGCTCTCAAACTCCTGATCGTGAATGGAACAAAATAAAGACTGTTGACGACTGACCTCCTCAATTATGGATGACTCAGTTGGCTCAAGCTTCAGGCACACAATCCTCGTTTAATGAGTTTTTGGCTACTCCCATCGATTTCTCTGGATTTATCATGAACCGGCTCAAGTTAAACAATCTGACTCAAGATGTGTTGACCGGTCCAACATATGATCTCATGAAAGGCACGTGCAAGAGTGTAGTGGAATTAACCACTAAACACAATAACATAATAAATTCACCAATCATCATAATTAAACAATATAATCAGTCCCATCCAAAAATTCCTCAATCCCTATTACTTCCCTAACACCAAATCACCATCAAAATAAAACTTAACATCCAAAATCCCTCTTTCTCAAACTACACTAACACAACCACACAAACCTTACCCCTAATATAAACTTAATAACCATTCAATCCTCCCCATATAAATCCTAACATTTCTACCCCCCCCACAACACTAATCTACACTCACTACTAACACGCACCATTACCTTCCATATCCTATCGAAATTTGCGTGACTCCCCCCCCTACCTGCTCACTGTTCATAATCATATAGTCAACCCCCCTGTTACGTGATCCAGAGAATCTATGTCTTGTAAAATCAAACAGAATTTAGTCTACTCAAATATCACACTCATTCATGTCCAACCACCCCCCCCTTGTGTGTCCTACTTTGTCACAACAATGTTACTGATCTTCCTGTGTTTTAATGTGTGTGTATTATCATATCGTTGTGTCTACCTCACTATTTACCCTCAAACACCATCAGAAGTGTTAATGTCACATCCACCCCACTACCTGTGTGTATGATCATCCTCAATTCTGTCAAACTCCCCACATATCATCACCCCGATACCCACCAATCTCCCTCAACCCACCTCTACGCCACTACTTACATACCCATAACCTACTACACCGTACTCAATACCCCATGCCAACATTCTAGAATCAGAAATTAACACACTCACACTATCCTGTGTCTGTTCCTCTAATACCCACTAAGTCAATAATCATAATCTCCCCTACTTCCATCACTCATATACTTGTCTATAGATAGAGACTATAACATCACTAACCCTAACAAATTCCTGCTCCCGCCAATCTAATCACCTCAGTTCCATTTCGTTGCGCGATTATAGTGTAATCTTCTCCGTCTACTATCCACCCTAAAGAGATATCAAAATTCACACCAACAAACCCTAGACCTATCTCCCTACAAATCATGAACCCCACACACAAAAACATACTCCATAACACACCCCCCCCCCCCCCCCCCCCCCCCCCCCCACGCTCCCCCCCCACCCGCACCCTCACCCGCCCCACACCGCTCACCACTCTACAACACTAACACCGCCGCCTCGCACCTCCCCCAACAACCTCATACATATCCCATACCTAGACTGCTCATCTCACCTCCAATCACTCACATCTACATAAGAAAGAGACAGACATATGTTAAGAGAAGTAATCATAAATATCCCATCCATCTGCACACCAACCCATGTCTCCACAAAAACGTATATGTAGTAAAGAGATATATAGACCCATAGAAGAGATAGCCACTTAGAAGTACTAACATCCTCACCAACCACACACACCATCCTGATCAGTCCACTTATCTCTCACTCACATGTATCATAGTCTACACACCCCTACTCTCACACCAGTCCCCGACTGACACTCCACGCTATCCCATACATCAGCCCTACACGTGCCTCATGCTACGTGGCCTTGTTTGTGCTTGTAACACCTCTGACGAGTACTCACAAGTCCATATTGAGTTCCTATCAGACTGACACGTCACTCGACATAGGCAGAACTCTGAAATCGCTACTGTCAACCAACTGTCAAAGCTACCTTCTCCACGAAGCTCCCCAGTGGTCAGCCACGTGCCCACTGAAACTCTACGCGCAGTCGTGATCAGATGCTTAGTCTTGTGTTGTGTCTGATGTGTGTTGCTAGATGGGTATGTAACTAGTGCATGTGCACCTCGGTTATGTTAGAGATTGCTTCAGTAGAAGAGGGTTCAGATCTCAGAAAAATGACTCCCTACACTGCTTACCATGATATCCAAGGCATTATCTATCAAGATGACATGGACAGAAATCGTTTGATGCGCACTGATGAACTTCACAAGTTTAGTGACGGCACACTAAACCATGTTCGCACCGCTCTCAATGATATTGCTACTGGGATTCAGATGGAGTACTTGCCAAAGAGAAAATGGAGCAAACAAGACAAGCAGAGAGCTCGGGTGATGATAAATGCCATTGATAAGAAACTCAGAGATAGAAGATTGATGCGTAGTCTGGAAAAGTTTGTTGGTGGAAGACCTTACGGAGGAGACCTTCGGCTGCTACAAAGAACCATATGATTCTATCATATGATGTTCTTATCACTCAGGTCAAATCTCGTAAATAATTTAAACTTGTGAATTTGTAGATATGTAGTGTAGACTTATGGTGATAATAAGGAGTGCTCGAGTACAAAATTTTCAAGAATTTCTTAGTAAATTCAAAATTTTTCTTCAAATTATTGTACTCAGCACTATCTTATATACTCTCAAATATTGAGGGGGAGCATTATAATGTTCCTATTAGATATTGTGTAACATTTTGTCCCCGAACGTTTAATCAATTGATATCCAAAATATCAAGGGATTAACATTTTGGATAAGGGGAGAAAATGTGATTAAACTGCATCTAATTTATATTGAAATGTGATTGTATAAAATGGACTCAATGCACTCCAAACTTAGCATGTACTATGATTATGATGCACATGTTAAGGGGGAGCTTTTAGTAATGATGAAAAACTCTCAAAGTGTAAATCTTTTGATATTTATATCAAACACTTTGATTGAATCTTTTTCAATGATTTTGGTTTTGATTGTGATGGAATACCCAAAAGACCAACCATGTACTTAAATTTATGGAGTTATAAGGTGGTTAGGCATAGGTATCCAAATCCCATGATCCAACCAGAACCGAAGGGATCTACCCAGGGATATCCACTAGTTATTGTAGAAGTCCTTAGGTATGATACAAATGGAGTAAAAGTGAGAATCAGGAAAAGTGCCAACTGAGATGGAGCTAGCACTGGAATAAACCCAACAAGGTGTTAGTTTTGAAGTCTCGGTAAGCGCTGAAGGGGTTGAAGAATTGTAAGGATAAATGGTGAAAAGATAGAATCCCTCCATACACTTAGGCAGAAACCGGGTCAATACATAAACTGTCAGAAACACTAAGGTGTTGTCTGGCATTGAAGACTGTCATGGACCCAGTGACGCTATGAACAACCCTCCCTAGCCACTCAAGGTCTCTCAACAGACTCTTGTTTCATTTCTCACGGAGATTATACGCATTTCTATCAACTTTCTTACTCCGAGTTAGTTGATATTAAAAAGGTGGCAGTCTACTCCATCCTCTAAGCACTAAAAGCAAAGTGCACTTTTGAGTCTAGAGCCAAAAGAGATCATCCATAAATCTCATTAGGACACTTGTCAAAATTATGCTTGTTAAGTCACACAATGTGAATAACAAGATATATATTAAGAGTCCTACGCATTATCTTTGTGATTTTGCCAAAACATCCGAGTGATATTATTCACAATGAAGATGGAAATCCTGCTTGAGCCAACATCAAACAAGATCATGGTAGGTGACTTGTGCGATTCTATATGAATCAAACTTGTGACAACTAGAAAGAAACGATGGTGCGATTCTATAAGAATCAAACTTATTCTAGGTTATGAATTGACGATTGATGATTAATTTTGAAATGATTAACACTCTCGATGTGTTACAAAACCATTTTAGCAAGTGACACGTCGATTGATTTTCAAATCAATTTTTATTTCAATTGGTGAGATAGTAACTCGCTGGTTCACTCTTATCGTGTTGTCTGCTTTGAGACGTTCCAATAATGAGAACATGTTGAGTTTGATGAATCTGATACACATGTGTTAGAAAGACTCAATACTTCAGCTGGAAATCCTGTCAAGGAGATTCATCTTAAATTGAATCTACCTGATCACAGGTCAATCCTTACGGATTTAAAGGTTACTCCAACCAAACACAGGCGAATGACAAAGCCATATTCGTCCCCCCGCTTTATTATTAACTGTTTTAATGTATGATACTTAAAGATGGAGGTAAAGGTACATGATTCCAGCTGACTCACAAGATTCATAACCACATGCTCATACTTGAGCGAAAACCATAAAGACATCATGAAAGCTCAAGTACATGTTTCAAGACTTCCGCTACTCTGATACCGTACATCTTTCTTGAAGTGACGAAGTATTAAAGTCAAAGAATTTCTAAGAAGTTTCCGTCACACTAATAGCAAACGTCTTTCTCGAAGTGACGAAGTGTTAAAGTTAAAGAGTTTTAAGAAAGATGCAATATTAAATCTTTTCAAGTCAACAATCAAGAAAGTTATGAGCAAAAGGACTAAAATCGTCATTAAAGAAATCTACAAGCTGGTGGAGAATATGTAGATTCTGGAAGATCTCCTTATGAAGATAGAAGATATCAGAGATCAAGTTTAATATTTAAATGATTTATTTGTCTTATACTTATCTTCTTATGTAGGTCATGATCTCTCCCTATATAAAGAGATCATAGACATAGGTTTTAGATATAGCAGAGTTGACTGATGAGAGTCGAATAGTAAAAGGCGTGTGTGTGTACATGCTTAGCTAATAGTTAGATAGTTAGTTAGTTTATTAGTTAGTAGCTCCAAGTTATAGTTGGGGTAAGAAGGAAACGTATGAATATAAAACCTTATTCAATAACAATGTTCTTTATTTAATTCCGCTATGCATATTGTTTTCATTGTTATTGTCAATCCTATATATAGATCTAAACAATCAGAGCTTATAACGATTCTTTAGACTTCTTAATTGGTATCAGAGCCATGTGGCTCATGATATCTAGGATCTACAAGGTTTTTGGTATTGTGTTCTTGGTGAAAAAGAAGAGATGAAGCTGTTTTTTGGTGTATTGGTGATTTTGGTGAAGTTAGGGTTTTGCGACACTAAAAAGTG
>BQNB010026068.1:0-58975 GCA_026074375.1 Tanacetum coccineum
AACCCTAAATCAAGTTTTAACGCAAATCTACCCTAACCAATTGCATGAACATGACCCTAATCAAGCCCTAATCACTCTAGCATCATTAATATTCTGTATTTTATGAAACCCTAAAATCCACCATCATAAGTGTTACATTAATATATGAATTAGATAGGATTAACATGCTTACCTTGAATGCTAGAACCTAAACAACAATTTTTGAGGTTTTCCTTGGATCAATCACCAAATTCGTCTCCTATGGTTCCTTGGGGGCTGATTTCTTACGGCAAAAAGGGAAAGGGAGAAGAAAATTATGAGCTAGGTTTTATTAATACTTATCTTAATGTATTCTTATCCCCCTATATTTACAATTTGACTCTTAAACCCCTAAAACCCAACAAAACCGATCGGCCACCCCCTATAATTATATTTTTATATTTTTTTATTAATTTATTAATTAACTAATTTACTTCATTACCATAAGTTTTTATAAAAACCTAAGCTAGTTTGATTAAACCTTTTTACTTAAACGCTACTTACTAAACTTTCTAAATATAACTTTCATTTCACCAAACCACTTTCTATTTTTAGAAAGTTTGCTACAAACTTCTATATTTCACTCACATGCTTCCTTTCCAATAACTTACACTTCTCATAAACGTTTAACTCTTAAAAACCAAGAATTGACGTAGCAATGCATGCAACACGTCTTTTATTTCCATTATCACTACAAGTGAAAAAATGGAATACTTAACACCAAACTCGTATGCACACAAAATAAGATAATCATTTACCTCTAAAATGACATCATGCACATACGTAAACTACTTCAACCTACATAATGAACACATAGCAAGCAAGAAACATACAAAATGGACACTTAGCCATTTCTAAAGGTATAAACTAACCTGCTCAAATCACGGTTGTCATAAGTTAATTCCACAAGTGCGCCGATTTTCTATAAAAGCGTGTCACACTTCTCTTTAGCATTAATGATCATTTAACCGACTTAGGCTAAGTAGGCCACACAAATTCAAATCTGAGCCGCACTTCATGCCTTGCCCAGCCTATAAATAGAGATGTTGATGACATCAAATAACGTCTATTTTATAGCATTATTTATCCCATGTAATTAACCTATTTTGTATAATTATTGCAAAGAATTCTTACTTAATCGTTCATATTTGAGAATTGCAGTAATTATGGAGTACTTGGTGAAACTTGACTAAAAGGCACGCATTCTGGAGCTTAAACAAAGATATTTTGAAGATTACTATTTTGAAGACCAATACGCCGTATCCATCAAGGAAGATACGGCGTATCTGTGGCTACACTCACCAAAGACCACGAAGGACACAAGACCAATACATCGTATCCAGGAAAGGCAATACGCCGTATTTAAAGCGATATGAAAATAAAAAATTCTAGAAGATATCAAACGTCGTCCCTACTCCAAGAAACTCCAATACGCCGTATCCAACACCTTGGATATGCCGTATCAACACCGACTCCAGACCCTATAAATAAAAAACTCAAAAACGAGTTTTAAGTATGCTAAATCATAATCTTGATACCTAAACTACAAAAGTCGATTTTCAGAGGAGAATAAGAGCAGAAGAGGTCTCACAACGCATTCCATTCCATAGGAGACAACGTGTAATTTCTTATACTTTTGTAATCGTTTAGTTTTTGGTATCATTCGTTAACTCGGTTAGTTTACCTTGGATAAACCTTTACTCTTGTATTAATTACGATATGTGAAGGCTAATACCTTCAGGTATTAGCCATTGTTATGAAGATCTAAATGTTTGGTTTTGTTTATATCTCGATTGATAAATTTATCATTATATTATTGATTATGTTTATCACATGATACTTGTTTACATGCTTAAGTATGCGACCTATCATTTAACTGGGTCTAGTCATACATATTTAATGCGCTGCAACTTCGGTGTTGTTTGGGCGAAGGCTAAGAGTCCGAGATAGCTCTTCATATAGCAATGCGTATAGGTGGAACAAATAGGATCACTAATAACGTCCTGCTTCCCTTGATTGAACTGGTTGTACCGTAGAAGGTAGTGGCTTAGTACTAACTAATAAGTTCTGATCATTGGTTTAGTTTGGATTGTGGACTACCACTTAATACAAATTACCGTTTAAGTAGTAAGTGGGTAAAGTCTCTATGAGCTAGGTTCGTTCGACATACACGGTGTCGTCCTCTAGATGAATTATAATCAATGCAAATAAGGATGCTTTATGCAGATGCTTTAATTGTGACAGACTTAATGTGTCTAGGTCTTAGGATGAAGTCCCGCCAAAGTCTAAGAATGATATGCCACCTCGAGATAAGTAATCAATGCACTGAATAAACAAACCAACCTTCTAATCAGATTAATGATGGCTAATATAGTTTTCTATTATAAGGCTTAACCTCTCTTTTATCTTTTGTTAATTTGCTTGCGTGGGTAAAAGTGTCTTGATATGATTGTAGTCACTACCAAACCCGTGCCAGTCTCTTAGGCTGAAACCCCCCCCCCCCTTTTACCTGTTAGAATTAGGATTAGAACTAACATAAGATTAACATAGGTTTGACTTATATTAGAATGAACTTAAATTAGTAAACCAAAGTATTAATAAATTGAGAGATTTAACTTCGCTTCAAGTATTTGACACCCTACTTACCACGAATTTACCACCGATCGGGTACAGTGCACGTTAAAGTATTATTTTTGGTTAAGTCGGCAAAATATAAATTTAAAACTTGAATCATTAAATATACCATACAACGACAACACATCAGATGTCTTCTTCTCATTTTACACACACTTCAAGAAACAATTCTCTCTAAAATTCTTCTTCAATCAATGGCTTTTAAGCACGAAAATCAACTAGAAGAAACTCCAAGAAGATGGTTTATATTATTTAAGTGTAATTCGGTTTAGTAAGATTCGATAGTTGTAACGAGGGGTATTTTGATCCATTTAAGGCCCAAATATCATATGTTTCTTATCTATCTACTTCACTTTGTTATTATGAACTTCGTAGCCATGAGAGGCTAAACCTCTTATGACTACTCGATGATGTTAATATAATAAATAAGCATTTGGTGTTATTACGATCTTGTTAATCTTAAGCTTATGTTGAAATCCTATCGTATCTTATCTTATAAACTTTGTTCATCAACTTTGATTGTGTACCCATAACGGCATAGTTCTAAATATTTGTCTATGATCTTCATCGTTTGGTTGGAGAAATCCGCTTACGTTATTTGATAAACAAAATAGATTTGATATAATAGTAACTTGATTATTTGAGTAACACATTTGATTAAGTTAACTAATATAAGTCTAATGTTAAACCAAGTTAATTTGTGAAAACATTTTTTGACGAAAAAACCTTTTTATAAGTTAAGTACTAAAATTAAATATCGTAATAAATACCATTGCTTAGGAATTATGTGCAACTATCCGAGTAGTCATATTTGTTTATTACTAAATCCATCATCAATTATATCTTATTTGAAAAAGTTGTTAAAGTTTGTCTTAAAACTTGCGATTACAAGAACATAATCAAATCCCTGTAGACGACCTGGTCTTACCTGAAATATTATACTACATACGTAGGTTATAATTTACCCGTGTGTTTCTATTTAATAATCGGTAATTCTAGTCTTATAAATTTACAGCATTTGAAACACATCAAAGTTTTTGGCGCCGCTACTGTGGATTTTTATACTATTCTATAATCATTTCTTGTCAATTTAAAACAAAAATTAATCGCTTTTTCCTACAAAAAAAATCATTCTACTCGCTTTCTCTGACTCTCATTGCAGTAAGTGTTTCGACACTTTCTGCACTCAAACACGTTTTTCCTAAATCGTTATCAAAAATCTACTCTCAAACAGTTCACCTTGGATGCATACACGTGCTTCCAACTCCGAACTTGTTGAACCATTACCTAAACCTGAATGAACCCTGAATCGTAGACTATGTCGAAGAAACAGGAGGGTTCTATTCGAACGAAGGGACGAACGACCTGAACAACCACGGATAATCTATCCACCTATTCTTGACATCAATCATTTTTGTCACATTCTTAATAATCTTGAAAATTACAATCCAATGGATGATGAACCCATGTGGGCTGCCGACCGTGTTGTCGCTCCGACTCCTGGTTCCGCAATCACCATTCCTGAACAAACGAATTTTCCATTAAAGGTAACCACTTGACTCTTGTCAAAGGAAACCAATTTTATGGTAGAATTAAAACTGATCCACACAAACACATTCATGAATTTCTTGGTACATGTGACATTTTAAATACAAAGACACCGAAAATGAAGCCGTCCGCCTAATGATGTTTCCCCTATCACTCACGGGTGAAGAAAAAACTTAGCTAAAGAACTCAACGAAGGAACCATTGAAACGTGGGATAAACTTAGAACCAATTTTATTAGCCGATTCTTTCCCACAACTCTATTCGATCGACTCCTTAGAGAAATCTAAGCCTTTTCCCAACATGAGAATGAAACTCTAACTGAGGCTTGGCTTCGTATGAAAGAAATGCTTAGAAATTGCCATGGTCACAATCTCACCAAAGGTAATATCATATAAAAATCTTTTATCACGACCTTAGCGAAATAACCCAAGAAGCTCTAAATGCCACAACTGATGATATTTTCCATTATAAAACACCAAATCAAGCCCATCAACTTCTCGAAGACAAAGTCTTACTCAAGCTTGATTGGGCTAAAAACAAAAAATCTAAACCATCTCTCAAGAAAATTGTAGCTTTCGCCGATGAAGGTAGCAGCACTTTTGACACTGATAAAACTATGGTACAAATGGATTCCATGACCATGAAAATGAACGCTCAGTATAAAGAATTTCAATCTCGTTCCAATTGCAATCATTGCAGAGGAAATCACTCAACCGCAGATTGTAACGATGATGACACACCCATGTCTCGCGAAGAAGAAGCAAAATTCATGCAAACTTTTCGACGTACATGTTTTTACAATGATTACCGCGACCGTGACTCAAATCATAATAATTGACGTTCGAGTGAAAGAGTCGATTATAACCGAGACAACTATCGATTAAATTATGATGATAAACCTGATATCCAAAAACAATTAACGGATTTCATAAAAGCTCAACAATCCACTAACTCTTTTGTCAAAGAAACGTTTATGGTCCTTAAAACCAAACTCGAAACAATAACAAAAAATCATCAAGCCTCGATCCAAAATTTAGAAGCAAAGTTCGATAGGCTTGTTGATAAGCAATCTGCTCGACCTTCTGGATCTCTTCCTAGTAACACCCACCCAAACCTGAAGTGTAGCTCATCTAAACCATATCAACCACCGCAAGCTCGAAACGAGCATGTAAATGTTGTATTTACATGAAGTGTTAAATCCTATGACCCACCCACCAACCCAAATGATGTTCAAAATGATTCTGAAACTCTTATTAATTTCGATAGTGATGATAAAGATAAAGAATCTACAACTCAACCTGAAAATCAAACTCAAAAACCAGTCAAGGAAACTCTAATTCCTAAACCTTAGAAACAAAATATCCCATACCCCCAACGCCTTTGAAAAGAGAAAATGGAAGCCCAATACAGAAAATTCCTTGATATGATTTGAGCCGTTCAAATCAATGTACCTGTTGTCGATGTGTTAGCAGGAATGCCGAATTATGGCAAATTTCTTAAAGAACTTGTTAGCAACAAACACAAACTTGAACAAATCTCATCCGCTTTCCTTAGTAATGAAAGTTCTGCTATGATCAAAAATAAAGTTCCACCTAAACTCAAAGACCACAGAAGTTTCCTTATTCTATGTACTTTTAGCAAAACTTTCTCATGCACTACTTTAGCCGACCTTGGTGCTAGCAATAACCTTATGCCATATTCTCTATATGCGAAACTTTCTCTCAAAACTCTCAAACCCACTAAAATGAGCGTAAGATTAGCCAACCGATCATTCTAATACCCTATTGGAATAGCTAAAAATATGCTCGTTGAAGTTGGTAAATTCACTTTTCTAGTGGATTTCGTTATTCTCGAAATGGAAGAAAACAATAAAATTCATTTAATTTTAGGGAGACCTTTTCTCCATACTGCTGATGCAGTAACTCGAGTGAAACAAAAAATAACTCAACCTTAGAGTTGGCTCTGAACGTATGATCTTTCACATCGATTCTGCAATGAAACAATCCTATTCAAACGATGATACATGTTTTAGTATTGAATTAATCGATGAAATCCTAAAAGAAGATTTTGATGCTCTTCTCGATGAAGTTAGTAAAATCCTTTACTCCATCGAGGGAACTCCTCTTGAAGGAAAAATCTTTGCCAAATTTGATGAATCATGGCAATGACTATCGAAGAAAATTTTGAAACTGATTCTGATAAAGAAGAACTACCGTTTGAAAAAAATCACCTTCGATACCGACTATGAAATCAAGACATCTCTTAATGAACCACCAACAAATCTTGAACTCAAACCACTCCCAGAACATCCAGAATATGTATTCTTGGAAAAACCTTATCTTCTTCCTGTGATCATATCATCTCAACTTTCTAAAAAAAACAAAGATAAGCTCGTCTTTGTTGTTAAAGGACATAAATAATTTTTTGCTTAGAAAACAACAGACATTCCTGGAATCTTTCCATCTTTCTGTAAACATGAAATTCAACTCTTAGAAAACTAGAGACTAGTTTGTTGGGAATTAAGGGCTTCTACGAAGTTTTTACTGCTAGTTCAACTTAGTACTGCCAAGAGAAGACTTAGTACTGTTAAGCTTAGTTAGTACTGCCAGTACAAATTGTTAGTACTGTCCGTTTATTAGTACTGTTAGTTAGTACTGTTTATTATATAGTTAGTACTACTAAAGTGATATGCATGAGTTATATTAGGAATAGAAATGCATGATCACTTCACGCATTTTGTAAGCCCATTAGGGTTTTCCTTGATGTATAAAAGGAACCCTACGGCATTGATCTAGACATTAGTTTTCATATTAGTATTAATAGTTTGCATAGCAATCAGAGTTAGTATTCATAGCTATCTGTAACACCCCCAAAATTGGGTCGCAGCGGAATGTATTTCCGGGAGCGTTACTTCATGATCCCATTGCACAAGTCAGGAGAGAACGACCTCTAACTGAGTCGTTTGAAAAGAAATCTTGTAAATTTGGACTCCAATGCACATCAAGTATGTCATACATCTATTTCACCTGAGAAAAATATGCTTAAAAGTGTCAACATTAAAGTTGGTGAGTTCATAGGTTTTTGTAAGTATGAATGTAAATCCCAAAACTATATATATAAAATCCCAAAATGTTTCAAGTATATATTGTAATGAACACGATATCCCAAAATGTTTCAAGTAGATATTATAATGAACACAATATCCAAAAATGTTTCAAGTAGATATTATAATGAGCACAATATCCCAATTAGTTTCAAGTAGATATTATAATGAACACAATATCCAAAAATGTTTCAAGTAGATATTATAATGAGCACAATATCCCAATTAGTTTCAAGTATGTAAGAGAAATGATTACGATTACTCTAAGTTCATGGAAACTGCGACGTAGACTTGTAAGTATGCCACTTTATTCAAGGCACGGTAAATGTTCATTAGTATATAGTTGTTGGTCATGTAGACACCAATCCATTCATATCCGACATGGTATAACGTTCGTTAGTTCGATCTCGAACTAGTGAGAGCTAATCACCCGAACGGGGGTTGTCAATCCCCAATAGATCTATTTTATAACATTCGCGCTCACCCTCCAAGTGATTTACAGTTCATGAAACCTAAGCTAATCCGTAATTATTCGAGTAAAAGTCAAGTATGTGTTTACGTCCAAAAAGTAAACCAAGTATTGTATCTCATCGCATGACAAGTAAAGAAGTGCATAAATCAATTTGTAATCAACCAAGTAAATGTATTTATAATCAAGCATGTTCTCACCCCAAAACTTATAAAACAAATCATGTAAAACGTGGGGTTATGAACTCACCTCGAGTGAGCTAATATCAAGTATATCACGCAAAATGCGTCCGATAATCGCCGAATGCAACCTAATCCAATATAGGTCGTATGAGTACTCGAGTACGTTGTCTAACAACTACCATATATAATCCTATTTAGTTATCATCATACTATCGTTCGGGCTATCATAATTAAGAGGTCATGACATGACGTACGAGGAGCTAGGATACTTTAAATCGTAAATCCAACAACTCGTCAATACGCCATCCGAAGAGGCCTCATTATGAAATTCCCTAGTAATATAGCACTTTGGTAACTATAACACATATATATCTATATAGCTATATCACCATCTAATCGTTTTAGCGAAATCATATTTATAAGGTAAAAACGTTTATAATTACGCCTTTTAGCAAAAATGACATAACTTCGTCGTTTTTAGTCCGTTTCTCGCGTTTCTTATGCCCACGCTTTCGTAGTAAGACGAGTGATCATAAAATCACATTTTTAGGTTTTCATGATTCTGATGTGAATAGTGATTTTACTGTTCATCACAGCTATAAACTCGTTTTTACGTTTTAATTAGCGTAAAACTTGTAAACGTCGTATCTTATTCGTTATAGCTCCGTTTTTAGCGATTCTTTCGAGCACGATCTCGAAATTAAAAGTTTTATCATATTATTTATGTTTTACAAAGTATAAGTTTCTGCCATGAATAGTAACTTTTATAAAAATAGTTTTATAAAAGTATTAACTATCGTAAACTTGTAAATAGCGTATCTTCTTCGTTATTAATCGGTTTTTCGAGTTCTTTATGACCCCTCGATCCTTGTGACATGTAGTATTTTATAAAAGTATAAAATAAATATGTAATTTTTGGAATACAAACAGCCCCCTAAGATAAATTTCTCAAAAAGTGTTTATAACTTGTTTTTAGAACTTTTTAGCTTTACCACTTTGTTACAAATCCATTAGAACCCTTAATATCTTTGTCTTACAAAATATAGGTCCATGAGGTCATGTTTTGTCCAAGATTCAAGATAACAAGTGTTTCTAATCTCACTTTTAATCAAAACCCATAAAGAAACCTAAATGGAGATCTTTAGCTAAATAAAACAAATGAACACATAAAATCAAAATTATGAATACATAAAGAGTCGTAGGATAACTTAATGATATGAGTATGAATGACCAACACAATCCAAACCCCTTGTTTGGATCACAAATTCCAAGCTTGCAAATTTATTGTTTATATTTTTTTGAGTAAAACCCTAGATTAGGTTGAAAACCCCCCCTAAATCTTCGCTGCTTTGCGACACACTATGAAAATGGTTAACCAATGCTTGCAAACACCTTAGAAGGTCTTAGGAATGATGTGTGTATGTTTGTATAATTGGTAGAAAAATTTGTAATGTGATTTGATGTAAAGGGGTGTATATGAAGCTGTGGGCCAAATCCAAGAGTAGAAAATGGGAGAGATTGTTTTGATTTACACCTTGGGAAGTATGTTATGATGCTTTATCTTGCTATTAAGTCCCTTATATTGGAGCTGAGCCATGGTTAAGGATCCCTAGTGTATTCTAACTAGTAAGGGTTAAGGAAATATCTAAAAGATATTTTAGATAAATATCTAATAAATATCTAGGGTTTTAAAAATGTGTATAAGTGATTTCCGGGTATGCTTAAACATATTTAATTGCGAAACGTAAACACTTTACGTAACTAATAAAAATAAAATGAACAAAGTTAATAATTATCCTCAAAATAATTATATAACACTTGCTTGATGTAGACATTTAATCGTTTGATGCCCAATACATTGAACGGTAATTTTTAGCTTACGCGATTTAGCTTTACTTTTACGATTTTAAAAGCAAATGCGTACAATACTAAAAATAACTTGTGAATTTATTGACGTCGTATATGACCCTAAAACACGGGGTGTTATAGTCTCCCCCCGTTAAATGAGCCTTGTCCTCAAGGCTTAAGATGCGGCACTTGACGACGGTACTGTTTTTGTGAAGAGGTGTGGATATTTCTTTTGAAATTGATCCTCGTGATCCCATGTAACTCAGGGCCTTGCCTAGAGTTCCATCGAACCTTGGCAATTGGGTTACGGCTTTGCCTTAATTGTTTGACTTCTCAGTCCATGATCTCTACAGGTTTCTCGACAAAATGGAGTTTTTCATCCACATGGAGTCCTTCCAACGGAACGACTAATGGATCGTCGGGATAATACTTCTTCAAATTGGATACATGAAACATATTGTAAACCCTGCTCAGCTCTTGCGGAAGCTTAAGTTTGTAAGCAACGGATTCAACTTGTTCCAACACCTTGAAAGGTCCAACCTATCTAAGGTTTTACTTCCCCCGTTTGCCAAAGCGTACCTCTCCTTTCTAAGGCGCTACCTTAAGCATAAACAGGTTGTAAATCTTGAAATTCTACTGACTTCCTTCTCACATTGTCGTAATTCTTTTGGCGGCAAGTTTGATAGCGGATTGTCCTAGAGAGACTAGGGATGTGTCTCGGCTTCTTGGCTTAGGATTTGGTATAAAATGACGTCGACTTTATAAGAGATGGTGTAAGAGTTCACTTAGTTATTATGATTATTAGTTTGGTTCCTCAGGATACATACATTTTATGAATACCACCAAACTTGATATAAGTTAAATATGTTTCCTGAATCAAAGAGTTTTAAGGTGACTACTACCAGCATGACATGGTCCTTCCTAAATTATACATAGGTATCAAATTATGTATATTTTGAGACTAACGATGATAATGCTCATGTTCGTCAAAAAAGTGTTATAATAATTTAGACTGCAAAAATAGAAAGTGAAAGTAAAGTAGACAAAAGTTATGCATACATTAATTGATAGATAAATTTGAAATCATTCTCTGGATAACAATAGAAATTTAAAGCGAAATACAACAGAATTCTTAAAGAAATAAGTCTAAGCATTGGTATTATCTTCCATTTCCCCCCCACCCCCCCCCGTCAAGGTCATGGATGGTTTATTCTCCTCCTACTAATACAACACCTTACCACGTGGTTACATCCCTCTAGCTTAGGTTTCCACTACTTTAACACTGGGCAATCACTCTTGTAGTGCCCACTATAGATTCCCACATTCGGAGCACGTGAAGGGGTATCTGGTTGTTAGTAAGCAGCAAACCCAACATCTCTGGTCGGATGACGTGACCCTCTTGCAGTTTGCGCATTTACAGTGCATGGGCCATTGTAGATGAAACTTGACTAGTTGCACAATGGAAGAGACCCAGCATACCCTTCCTTTCAACCACCCAAGCGGCGTAAGCTTGACACATTCTGCCTCTTGAAAGTTGTTGTTTGATTGGTTGTTGTTATCAAGTTTCCTCTTGTTCTCAGCTTGTCTTTCAGCAAGAGTGCTGATTTTTCTTATCCATTAGTTCTGGTGGCTAACTCAATGGCATCTTTGCATAACTCTTGGCTAAGTTGCCATTCACACTGGCCATGGATCATTGTCAAGCCACCGACGTATTCTCACCTGTCGACTCTTCCGGAAACATCGATCGCACATTAGTGCCAGATTCTTGAAACTTTGGTTATAGGTATACCACATCGGTACCCTTCACCTCAGATTCCCCATTTTAAACCAATCTTCTTAATTTCACCGCTCGTAAGTACTTGTCATCATCAATCTTCTTCAACGTTCCATGGCATTGCATAGCAAATTCCGGATAGTAGTCTTAAACGTGAGAGTTTTTCCACCACGTCAAGGCATTTTCTTGCAGAGTACAAGTCTCAAATTTGACTTGGCATGCTACTGTGCAGTTGCTTATACTAAAGACAGACTCTATCTTTTCGAACCACTGAGTGTGTCCGACAACTCCCTCAGTGCCCTTAAAATTTAAGGGTTTGTACTTTAGGAAATCCGGGTAGGTGCATTCACGAGCAACGTGTTCATTCCTTCTGACACCCGTGTCCATGAAGTTTAAAAATGGGTTTTATTAGTCATCTGCCATTCTGTGTTGCATCTCTTATTTTGTTTGTTTTGCACCAGTGCAGCAGTAACACCTTGGTCAATCGTGCCTAAGTTGGGCATTGGTGACAGTTGTGGTGTAAATTTATGTACCTGGTGTTGACCTTGTGGCTCTCTTTGGTGCAATTTCCTTCAAAATCCCAAAAATGTAAAATTTGTTTATTTCCCAAAAGTCATGCTCCGAAATAGAGTATTGTGAAGTGCTGTAAGGTATAAAAAAGATTGTGCGCTCATGGCATAAATGGGTGATGGTAAGATATCATATTCGATAGCTTAATGTTTAGGGCCTACGAGCTTATAATACCACCTTGCCTAAAGAAATGTTCTAGTATTTATATAAATAATCCTTTAATACATAATTGTAAGTATTACAAGATAGGTAAGTATATATATACATTACATATATATAATAATATATATATATATATATATATATAATATATCTATATATATATATATATATATATATATATATATACATATATACCTAAGTCACGTCCGCAAGTAAGCAAGTAGTGTGTCTGCACATAACAGACAAAGTATTCATATAGTGGACATACCACGAAAATACACATAATTATTTCACATAAAGCATCACGAGTCCTAACCATCCTCGAGGGAATTTATCAAGTACCTCGAGTTGTGTAACAATCTGTTCATGGCTCCATCTCGCAACTCATCAAACAAGAACTGTCTTGAGATGCAGTCATGAATTGGTACCAACTCGACCTATATAAATAAATTATACTCGACTTTGGATAATTACTCGAATGTTTAGGTTCATCTAACTTCACAAGTTATCATATAAACATGCACATTATGCAAGTTTGAGGTTAAAGGTGCAACCCATAATACCTCAACAGGGTTCTAGTGTTTGTCTAATCCTCACAACATGTATATAAATACATGTAAGCATCCTAGTACCAACTATTGCAACAAATAGTGTATGATAGTCTCGTAAAAATCTTTTTGAAAATGTGAACGTGAAAGTGTTATATGTTTATGGTAAAATACAACCTATTTCTCATAACTTTGGATTGATACCAATCTGTAACATCCCCAAAGTTGAGTCGCAACGGAATTATGTCCGGTGAGCGATAACTTCATGATCCCATTGCACAAGTCAGGAGAGAACGAACTCTAACTGAGTCGTTTGAAAAGAAATCTAGTAATTTGGACTCCAATGCACATCAAGTATAGTCAATACAACTATTTCACTTAGAAAAATATGCTTAAAAAGTGTCAACAATTACAGTTGGTAAGTTCATATCGTTTTTTGTAAGTTATGCATGTAAAACCAAAACTATATATATATAGGTTTTATTGTGTTACAAGTTTCGCCCATACAAGACTTGCAACGCATAAAACCTTCATATTATAGGATCCTTATATAGAAATCCCAAATTTTCAAGTAGAAAATTATAAAAAAACACAATACCAAAAATGTATCCAAGAATATCTTATATGAGCACAAATCCCAATTAGTTTACAAGTAGATATTATAATGAACACAATATCTAAAAATGTTACAAGTAGATATTATAATGAGCACAATATCCCAATTAGTTTCAAGTATGTAAGAGAAATGATTACGATAACACTAGAGTTCATGAAACTGTGAACGTAGACAAGTAAGAATGTCACATATACAAGGCACTGAAAATGGTTCATTTGGTAAAAATTGTGGTCATTTAGACACAATCCCATTCAAATCCGACATGGTATAACGTTCGTTAGCGTGCAGATTCTCGAACTAGTAGAGTGCTAATCACCCTAACGGGGGGTTGTCAACGCCCAATAGATATACATTTGATAACATTCGCGCTCACCCTTCAGTGATTTTACAAGTTCATAAACCTAATCAATCCTTAATATGCAGTAAAAGTCAAGTATGTGTTGTAACTCCAAAAAGTAAACCGAAGTATTGTATCTCATCGCCTGACAAGTAAAGAAGTGCATAAATGCAATTTTGTAATCAACTAAGTTAAATGTATTTTATAACTAGCCATGTTCTCACCCAAAACATATAAAACAAACACAAGTCACAACGTGGGTTATTTGAACTCAACTCGAGTGAGCTAATATCAAGTATGATCACGCAAAAAGCGCCGATAATCGCCGATGCAACCAATCCAATATAGGATCGGTATGAGTAACTTCGAGTCTCTTTGTCCTAACAACTACAATATAATCCGATTTAGATATCATCATACATCGTTCGGTGATATCATAATTAAGAGGTCATATCATGACGTACTCGGAGCTAGGATACTTTTTAAAACGTAAATCCAATAACCGTCAATACTACCATTCGATGAGCCTCATATAAAATTCCCTAGTAATATACACTTTTGATAACTAATAACACATATTATCTATTTAGCAATATCACCATCAATCGTGTATATTACGAAAATCATATTAATAAGGTAAAAACGTTTATAAATACGCCTTAAGCAAAAATGACAAAACTTCGTCGAATAGTCGTTCTTGCGTTATTTTTATGCCACGCTTTCGTAGTAAGACGAGTGATCATTAAATCAAATTTTTAAGTTTTCATGATTCTGATGTGAATAGTGATTTTACTGTTCATCACAGCTATAAACTCGATTTACGTTTAATACCGAAACACTAAGTAAACGTCGTTATTTTATTCGTTTATAGCTCCGTTTTTAGCGATTCTTTCGAGCATGATCTCGAAATTAAAAGTTTTATCATATTGAGTTGAAGTTTTCAAAGTATAAGTTTCTGCCATGAATAGTAACTTTTATAAAAATAGTTTTGTAAGAGTATTAACTATCGTAAACTCGTAACTAGCGTATCTTCTTCGTTATTAATCGGTTTTTCGAGTTCTTTATGACCCATCGATCCTTGTGACATGTAGTATTTTATAAAAAGGTATTAAAATACATATTAATTTTTTCGAATACAAACAGCCCCCTAAATAAATTTCTCAAAAAGAGTTTAAGAACTTGTTTTTATGAACTATTTAGCTTTACCACTTTGATTACAAAACCTTAAGAACCCTTAGATATCTTATGTCTTACATAAATTAGGTCCATAAAGGTCATGTTTTTGTCCAAGATTCAAGATAACATCGTGTGCTAAATCTCACTTTTTAATCAAAACACCATTAATGAAACCCTAAATTGTGATTTCGCTAAATAAAACATATGAACACATAAATCATAAGTAGAATACATAAAGAGTCTTAGATAACCTTAAAATGATATGTGTATGAATGACCTAACACAATCTAAGCCCTTGTTGGATCATAAATCCAAGCATGCAAGTATTAAAACCCAAGATTAGGATTGAAACCCTAATCTTCCATTCTTTGCTTCAACACTGTTAAATATTGTTAACCAATGCTTGCAAACACCTTTAGAAGGTCTTAGGAATGATGTGTTGTATTTTGTATAAATGGTAAGAAAATTTTGTATGGATTTGTTTAAAGGGTGTTTTTTGAGTCGTGGCCTATATCAAGAGTAAAATGGGAGAGATTGTTTTGATTTAACACCTTAGGAATCGTGTTATGGTGTGTTTGAACTTGCTAGTTAAGTCCTTATATTAAGTAGCTAACCATGGTTTAGAGTATCCCTAGTTAAGTCTAACTAGGGTAAGGTTAAAGAAATATCTAGAAGAAATTTTAGATCCATATCATTTTCCTGTAAATGCTTTAACAAGTAAGGTCTTTTCTTTCATGGTTAAAAAGGGTAAACATTTCTCAGGGAAAGTCACCCCTTTATTTGCTTCTATGTTGGTACAACCAACTAAGGATGAGGGTGCTCCTTCAGAAAGACCATCTGAAGCACAACCTACACCCTCTCCTGCTCACACTAGTGAAGTACCTATTGAGCAACAGACTGACCCATCCCCTAGACCTTCACCTTCTACTATCATTCTTGATTCTATTCCAGAAAGTTCTGGTGGGAATCTTGGAGGTCATTCATCCAGTGATAAATCCCTTTCAGGGAATGAGGGTGAAATGACACTCCAAAGTGTCTATGATCTTTGTCTCTCTTTATGTGCATAGGTTTCAGATCAAGCCAAAGAAATACAACACTTGAAGGCTCAGATCAAAAAGCTCAAGAAGCAAGCTAAACCTGTAATCAAACACCACAGAGCATGGATGCAAAGTGTCTCCTTAAAGCAAAGATTGGCAAGAAAGAGATCCTCAAAGAAACAATGGGTGCACAAAGAGTCTGTATCCAAACAGGGGAGGAAGTTTGCTAAAGGTGAACCTTCAGTCCAAAGAGATCCTCTATTTGATGAGATTCCTGAAGATACACTTGATCATATGGAAACTGAGAATGCTCAAGATGTGGGGAGGACAAGAGATATAGTGGGTGAAGAGAAGGAGAATGATGAAAATATACTTAGTACTGAAGATGTACTTAGTACTGACAAGGAGAAAGTTAGTACTGACAGACCAATAGTTAGTACTGACGGATCCAAAGTTAGTACTGACAGGCAAATTGAAGGTACCGATGAGCAAATTGAAAGTACTGATGAGCAAAGAAAAGGTACTGAAGATCATACTGAAGAAGGAAGTGCTACTCAAGCTACTCAAACACCTACTTCTACAATATTTGGAGATGATGAAACAATAGCTAAGGTTCTTCTCAACATGAGTCAAGCCAAAGCAGTTTCAAGAGAGAAGGAGAAAGGTGTAGAGTTGAAGGATATTGAAGAAACTGACAGACCTAGGCCTACTTCCACAAGATCACTTCTGACATTAAAGCCTCTTCCAAAAATTGATCCAAAAGACAAAGGAAAGAAGAAAATAGAAGAGGAGGATGAATCTGAAAGTGAATCTGATGGTATTCCTGAAGCTGAGAAGAAGTTTAAACAGCTTGCAAGTGATGAAGAAATGGCTAGGAAAATACAAGAAGAGTGGGAAGGTGAAGAAGAAAGAAACAGATTAGCTGAAGAAAAAGCTACCAATGAAGCTCTCATAAGAAATTATGATGACATAAAGGCAAGAATTGAGGCTGATAGACTTCTTGCTGAGAAGCTTCAAGAAGAAGAAAGAGAGCAATTTACAATAGAAGAAAGAGCAAAATTCCTTCATGACACAATTGCTGCTCAAAGAAAATTCCTTGCTCAACAAAGATCAGAAGCTATCAGGAACAGACCACCTACAAAGAATCAACTGAGAAATCAAATGATGACCTACTTGAAGCATGTAGGAAACTTCAAGCATTCTGATTTGAAAACCAAGAAGTTTGAGGAAATACAAGCTCTGTATGAAAAGATTAAGAGGTCAGATGAAGATTTCATTTCTATTGGGTCTGCTGAAGATGAAAGACTGATCAAAAAGATGAATGAAAAAGGAATTGATTCCTCTAAGAATGAAATGGTCAAGGAGGAAGATAAAGAAGAAGAAGGTACTAAGAAAAGGAAGAAGAAAGTACCAAAAAGAGAAAACTTAGTACTAGGAAAAAGATGAAGTCAAGAAAAAGAAGATTCATACAAAACACTTATGAAGATAATAGTGAGAAAGAGAATGATGAGCTGAGATTACATTTGTAACATTAGCTCAGTGAGGAAAAGAGTGGATTATGAAATACTTGACAGAAAGTATCCTATCAAGGAATGGAAAACAGAGTGTTTTGGAACTAAACCACAGGATGATAAAGCTGAACACTTAGAAGAGATAAATCAAAATGTGGTGATTAGAAGCAATAGGCAAAAGAGATACTTTAGTACTTTGATGAGGGTGTTGTCCATATTTGATAGAGAAGATTTGAATGTTGTGTATCAACTGGTAATGGACAGATATCAAGATGAGATACTTGAAGGATTTGATAGAGTACTTTGGGGAGATTTGATGGTTATGTTCAATCCAGATGATGAAGATAAGTTTTGGAACTCTCAGCAGGATTGGAATATAGTGAGTTGGAAGCTACATGGTTCTTCAGGGGTACATACTTTAGTGACTGAGGCAGGATTAGTCATTCATATGCTTGTAGAAAAGAAGTATCCTTTGAGAAAGAAAGTACTGTTGAAAATGCTGGAATTAAAGTTAGAATCTGAAGAAGACAGTACTATGGAAATAGAGTTGATTAAATTTGTCAAGAAGCAAGTTGCAGAATTAGAACCTGAAGACTCTGATGGAGATGAGGAGGATCTTTGAGTGTTGGTGTCAAAACTGCACAACAAATGGTCATCAGTTCACCATGCTTAACAGGCATAAGAACTGGCTAAGTCATAAGCAATCGGCTTATGGGTTACAGATCTCAAAATCCGTTTATGGTTGACAATTTACCAAAAATTGTAGGGTTCTCAACTCACCTTGCTTCATTGGTGAAGAGTTGGCTAGTCCAAGATCAAACAGTTCTTGGTAAAGACTAATCAAATCTGTTGATAGCTGATAGTTTGCTAAAAACTATATGGTTTATCAATGCACCATGTTATGGCAATGAAGCATTGGCTAGTCCAAAGGCAAATGGTATTTGGTAAGAAAAATCAATTCCGTTGATGGTTGACAGTTTACCAAAAACTATATGGTAATTAACTCACCATGTTTTTAAATAAAGAGTGTTAAAACTATCCAGAGCAAACGGCTTCTGGTAAAGGAACATCCAAATCCGCTAAAGGCTGGTAGTTTGACCAAAAACTACAAAGCCTACTTAGTTGGATTGTTGTTTGAAAAGATGTTGCTGTGTTGCTGAGAAGACAAAGTTGCTGCTGAAGATGGATAGTGTTTAAAAGCTCAAGAAATGTTAAAAGTGTTTGGATACATCCTCTATGCGCTAAAGAAGATAAATCTGAAGGAAACATGAAGTTAAAAGAGTTCAACATTCATGTTTAAGGGAGGATTGTTGGGAATTATGTTTTCCTAACTTAGTACCGACAGTACTAATAGTTAGTACTGATAGTTATAGTTAGTGCTGATAGTACAAAATGTTAAGTATTGATCAGTTAGTTAGTACCGATAGTAGAAAATAGTTAGTACCGTTTAAGAGATATGTATGAGATCTTTTAGGAAAAGATATGTACGCGTTTTGTAAGCCTGTTAGGGTTTATCCTTGGTCTATAAAAGGATCCCTCTTGGCATAGTTAGGTAGAACATCTCAATACATCTCATACAAAATCATATCTCATAGTTAGTAATCTGTAACCATTTAAAGCAGATTAATAGAAATTATTTAGTTCTTCATTGTTTTTCTTAGTACTTGTGTTAAGATTCCGCATTAACACATAGTATTCATAATCAGTGTTTCTACATAGTCAACCGTATTTATACATCTTGGGTATCATCCTTAATAGGCTGCAGAGATCTATTCAACAAGGGACTCACAATCTCATACTCAAATTGCTAAACTTCAAAGAAAGCAAATGGGAAATAACAACAAGATTGCTCTGGCTCGCTTTAGGATTGCTAATTTGGATCACAAGATGAAATTCCACTACCTCCACCACCTCCACCATTATCACCACAAACCCCACCCCACAAAAACTCCTCATACAGTATTCAACCTTCAAGCTGCTATTCTCAAAAAAGGCGAATTATGATATATGGGCTTATGAATATGGAAACTATTAGCCTTAAGAATATCCATCTGGGGAGGTTATACAAAATGGGAATGGTCATGTATCAATCACTACAGATAACACAAGGAAAATTTATGGTCTTGCCTCCCAGAAATGCAAAAGGGAAATTGTAGCTACGAGAAAAGAGAGAAAAGCAAGAGACCACCTTGCTTATGGAACTACCAGAAGATCATCTTGCTAAAAAAAAAAATTTCCTTTAGATGACTGTTGCAAAGGAGATGTGGGATGCCATCAAATCTAGATTTGGTGGAAATGACGAATCCAAGAAGATGCAGAAGTATATCTTGAAGCAACAGTTTGAAGGATTCTCTGTATCCAACTCAGAAGGGCTTCACAAAGGCTATGACAGGTTCCAAAGTCTTCTGAGTCAGTTAGAAATTCATGGAGCAGGTGTATCCACTGAGGATGCAAATCAAAAATTCCTAAGATCTCTACCTTCTGCCTGGTCACAAGTTTCCTTAATAATGAGGACCAAACCAGGAGTGGACAGTCTAAGCTTTGATGATTTGTACAATAATCTAAGAGTCTTTGAGAGTGATGTAAAAGGCTCTACTGCATCATCCCCTAGCCCGCAAAATGTAGCATTTATCACTGAGAACACCAACAGTACTAATGAAGTTAGTACCGCTTATTGTGTTCCCAATCCTTCTGGTCAAAACTCACAGCATGAACAAACATAATCATACTCATTACTTGCTAATCAATCAAGTTTCCCTCAACTAGATCATGAGGACTTGGAACAGATTGATGAATATGACCTTGAAGAAATGGACTTGAAGTGGAAAGTAGCCATGATCTCAATGAGAATGAAAAAGTTTTACAAGAAGACTGGTAGAAAGCTATAATTTGATGCAAAAGAACTAGTTGGCTTTGATAAAACCAAAGTTGAATGCTACAATTGCCACAAGTCAAGGCATTTTGCGAGAGAATGTAGAATCAAGGGAAATCAAGACAACAGGAGGAGGGATGCATGGAATTCGGGAACAAAGGATGGGAGCAGAACTGGAAAGAAGGAGGACTCTAAAGCATTGGTGACAATTGATGGAGAAGGTGTAGATTGGACAAATCATTCAGAAGAAGATGAAGACTATGCTTTGATGGCTTGCAACAGCTCAGACTCAGACACAGAGGTAATTTCCTGTTCAAATAAGTGTAAAGAGTCTTATGCTAATCTTAAAAAACTGTATGATGCTCAGAGAGAACAACTTAGTGATGCAAGCATAGAAATAAAGGCATATTCTCAAGGTCTTAAGAAAGTTGAAGCACAGTTAGTTGCTCATCAACAAGGACAACTTTGGTATGAACAAAAGATAAAATTTATGAAGATAGGATTTAGATGATATAACAGATGTTTACATACCAGAAGAAATTGCATAGAAGAAGCTCAAAAAGAAAAGAAGATTTAAAGGCTAAAGTAGAAAAATGGCATAACTCTTCTAAGAATCTTAGTAAACTGCTAAATACCCAAATGAGTGCTAATGATAAGTTTGGGCTTGGGTATGGGGATCACAGATATGATGGTATTTTGAGCTATGAAAATGAAGTGTTGCAGAGTGTTTTTATGAATAAAGAGAGTGAGTTAGAAAAACAACCTTTGTATGATAGGTTTGTTACAGCTGAAGGAATGCATGCAGTACCCCCACCCATGACAGGGAATTATATGCCCTTTGGACCTGACATTGAAGTAGATTACTCACAATTTCTTCTTTATGGTCCCAACAAACTCAACCTAGTGATTCTGATTCCCAAAAAGTGAATTTGATACCTGTGAATCTGAACATTGTCAGAACCCTCTGAATTAGTGAATGAACCAGTTGTCATTTGAATCTAATGACTGAATGTCATACCTAAAGGTCTGGTATTATGCTCCTTTCATTGAGGAGTATGATAATCAGGATAGTGGAGTATGAGTATGTCGTCTATACCAACAAAAGAACAAGAAACACCTAGTTTTGCTAACCAGCAAGTAAAAACTCCTAGGAAAACAGTTATGAATCAGTTCACACATAGTCAAAAACCTAAAGTTGATAAGAAAGAGTTGGGGTATGGTTTATGTAGAGCATGTTTGTATCGGGAAGTCTTAATCATCTTAATCAGAGAATGTGATGTAATTGACGAAGAGACATGGCTAGAAAAAAATGAATTAAACAATGGATGGAACAAAAAGTATAGTCAAAGGGAGCTAAGGGAAACCTGGAACAATGTGCAAAGAGTGAATAAACAAAACCAATTTGTTCCTTCTGCAGTACTAACTAGAACTGGAAAAATTCAGTAGTAGTACTGCTAGAGCTATGCGGTACTAAAAAATGTTAGTATGCTAGGCAAAGTTTTAATAGACAGACAGTACTAACTAGTACTGCTATGAAAGTTAATCTGTTAAGCCCATGGTGAATAGAGTTAGACCAGCAAATGTTTTTCACAACACTAATTCACCATTCTTCAAGGCCTTTTGAAAGGAACTACCGGCACGACAGGACTTAGTAAAAAAATTTCAATCCAAAAGGTTATTATTGACTAAGGTAAATGCTGTTTGTACTGTTGGGGAAAAGGGAAACTGCTGTTAAACCCTCAGTAGAGTTGTATTTGGAGTCACAAAGATTAAATGACACAATGTCTCCAAATACAATGTGGATCCAGTCTTAGAAATTTGTTACACTTCAATGATCACTAGGCAAGACTCAAGCCAAACAGGCTTGGGGCCCTAAGAGGAAATCTAATCTCTTTCATTTTGATGTGAAAGGATTGTCCACATTGCAGTTTAAAGAATAAAGGAATAGTTGATTGTAGGTGTTCTGGCTACATGACTGGAAACAGGCCTACCTTGGTGAATTTCAAGAACTTTAATGGTGGACCTTTGCTTTTTGGAGGTAGTAAGGTTCATCATGGTAAAGGTTAAAATAAAAAACTGGTTTAAGTTAGATTTTGACGGATGTGTGCTTTATTGAATGAACCTTCGCATTTCAATCTCTCTTTCTGTCGTCACCAAAATGTGTGACAAGAAGAACAAGGTTCTGTTTACTGACTCTGAATGTCTTGTTTTGTCTCCTGAATTTAAGTTACCTGATGAAAATCAAGTATTACTTAAAATCCCCAGACAAAATAATATGTACAGTTTCAACTTAGAGGACATTGTTCCTTCAGGAGGATTGGATTGTTTAATTGCAAAGGCCACAACTGATGAATCTAACAAATGGCATAGGAGGTTGGGTCATGTTAATTTCAAAAACTTAAACAAACTTGTAAAGGGAAACCTTGTAAGAGGTTTACCTTCAAAGATTTTTCAAAATGACCACACTTGTGTTGCTTGTCAAAAAGGAAAGCAACACAAGGCCTCCTGTAAGGCCAAAACAGTAAGCTCTATTAGCCACTCTTTACAACTTCTTCATATGGATTTGTTTGGACCTACATCTGTAAGGAGCTTAAACCATAAGACCTATTGCCTAGTTATCACTGATAATTTTAGCGGTTTTAGTTTGTGTTTTTTTAAGAACTAAGGATGCAACTAGTGGAATCCTTAAGGACTTTGTAAGATAATTGAGACCAATTGAAATCAAAAAAGTTAAAAACTATTAGATGTGATCAATGGTTATAGAATTTAAGATCAAGGGATGTTATTGAATTCTGTGGGTTAAAAGGATCAAGACGGGATATAGTCAAAGCCAGAACTCCACAACAAAATGGGAGTTGCTGAAAGATAGACAACAGGACCTTATTGAGGATGCTAGGACCCTGCTTGCAGATTCATTTTTACCTAACAATTTTTGGGCTGTAAGTAGTTTGTACTGCTTGTTATGTTCTAAATAGGGTTATTAGTGACAAGACTCAGTATAAGGACACCTTTATGAAACTTTTAAACTGGTAAGATTAAGTTATATTAAGACCTTTTGGGTGCCATTGTAACAATCTTGATCAATTAGACACCTGTGGGAAGTTTTGCTTATGAAAAATCAGATGAAGGGTTTTTAGTTAGGTATTCTCTACAAAGCAAGGCTTTTAGAGTATACAATTTAGAAACCAAAAGAGTTGAAGAAAACCTACACATCACCTTTTTAGAGAACAAACCAAATGTTGCAGGGAAAGGACCAAATTGGCTTTTGAACTTGTATTATTTTATCTGATTCTATGAATTATCATCCTGTTAGATCAGAGAATCAAGCTAACCTTCATGCAGGTCAACAAGAAGCTAACCAAAATGCAGGTACAGAAGACATTATTGATGCAGGGGATTTTGTAAAAATAAGCGGATGAATTTGCTCAGA
The DNA here is from genome assembly GCA_026074375.1 of Tanacetum coccineum. Classification (NCBI taxonomy): domain Eukaryota; kingdom Viridiplantae; phylum Streptophyta; class Magnoliopsida; order Asterales; family Asteraceae; genus Tanacetum; species Tanacetum coccineum. Next base: position 23,836 of record BQNB010026068.1, read on the forward strand.
ATGCTTTGTACTGCCAAGATGGCCTTCTTATTCTTCAACAATCACTCGCTATTTAAAGACAAATGAAAGAGAGGAAGGTTCAAGAGCGTATGAACAAGTCTTTATGGTGAACTTGAAGACTTTATGAGGGCAAAGAAAAGGAGGCTAATGAGGAAGCTGAAGCTCTCAGGAAGGAGTTTGGCACAGAAACTGAAGTACTGTTATCAAGAAGGTAGTGCTAAGACTAGCTTACTTAACATTTTTAGTTAAGTTCTCGTTAGCACCCCCACTCAGCTAAAGTAGCATTTCTAACCTAGTTAATACTGTTAAGCATACAGTTTAGTACTGCCGGTCCTCAGAATGGATTATTATCTTTCTGAATCAATAAATCCTTGAACAAGATGATCAGAACCTACTCCACTTGAGGATATTTATCTGAATTCTTCTAGATGGTATCTTTTATACTTCATCTCTTATGATGATAGGTTGCTCAGTGGCTGACTTCTCAACTTGGAAACTGTTGTGATATGTTAGTTCCTATCACCACATTCAAGGATTATCTCTTTTCATCCTTCAGCTCTATTTATACTAGGGTGATCCAACCTCAGAAGTTCAAAACAGATGCAAAATGAATTAAAGTTCTTGGACGCCCATTGATTTTGTTAGCTATGTTCAAAAGCATAGGCGCAAATAACCCATAAGGACTTCAACATTGTTTATTTGCTTGTTTCCTATCTCAAAATGAACCCAAGAAGATTTCAGAAGCTTTTGAAGATGAAAGTTGGGTTGATGCTATGCAAGAAGAATTGCTGCAGTTCAAGATACAAAAAGTTTGGATCCTTGTAGATTTACCTTTTGGAAGAAAGCAATTGGCTCAAAGTGGGTTTATCGAAATAAAGAAGGATGGAGAGAGGAGTTGTTGTCTAGAAACGAAGCAAGGTTAGTTGGCTTCAGGGACATAGGGAAAGAGGAAGGTTTAGGACTATGATGAAGATTTTCTATGTGGCAGGATTGAAGCCATAAGGATCTTTTTAGCCTTTACCTCATACATGGGCTTTATAGTCTATCAAATGGATGTGAAAAGTACCTTCTTTTATGGCAAAATTGATGAGGAGGTATATGTGTCTCAACCACCAGGTTTTCTAGATCCTAAATATCCTCAGAAAGTCTACAAAGTTGTAAAAGCTCTCTATGGGCTACATTAAGCTCCCATGTGCTGTGTATGCTACTGTTATTCTACTTTCTTTATTGAAGAATGGATACAGAAGAGGAACCATTGACAAAACTCTCTTCATAAAGAAGGACAAACATGATATCATACTAGTTCAAATCTATGTGGATGATATCATCTTTGGGTCTACAAAGAAATCTTGGTGTGATGAATTTGAGGCATTAATGAAGAGTAGATTTCAGATGAGTTCAATGGGAGAGCTCACATTCTTTCTTGGATTACAAGTCAAACAGAAACCAGATGGTATCTTTATTAGTCAGGATAAAGTATGTTGTTGAAATCTGAAGAAGTTTGACTTTGTGAATGTTAAGACTGCTAGTACACCTATTGAGACTCAGAAGCCTTTAGTCAAGGATGAGGCAGCCTTTTATTAGTGATGTAGATGTCCATATCTATAGGTACAATGATTGGCTCTTTCAATATTACTTGACTGCTTCTGGGCGCCTTGGATATTATGTTTTGCAGTCTATGCTTGTTCTAGGTTTTCTGGTCACTCCAAAAGTCCTTCATTTAAGTGCTGTCAGAGATTTTTTGGTATCTAAAGGGCAAACCCAAATGGCGTCTTTGGTTATCCTAGCAGTGTCATCACATTTGAATCCCCCCCATGGAATTCCTATCAGATAGTGACTATGCTGTGGAGAAATCTTGACAGGAAATCCACAACAGGAGGTTGTCAATTTCTCGGAGGAGACTCATTTCTTGGCATGCAAAAAGAGCCATTGTGGCTACTTCTACTACTAGAGGCGAATATGTTGCTGCTGCATGCTGGTGTGGCAACGTTTTGTGGTTCAAAATCTAATGTTAGACTATGGGTTAACTTCATGAAACACTAAGATCTTCATTGATTCTGAAAGGCACCTTTTGCATTGTAAACAGAATTCCAGTATATCATTCCAAAACTAAGCATTTTGCTATTATGGCACATTTATCGAGATGCTTATGAGAAGAAACTTATCAGGTGCTTAAATCCACCTGATGACAATGTAGTTGTCTCTACTAACAATGGCATTTGATGTTGTTTGCATGTTCCAAGTCTTGGTTGTTTTATTTTGGGATGATAAATCCATAAGCTGCCATTGGTTAAAGGGTGGAAATATGACTGTTTGTTGTATAGTTTGTATGCAGTGTTAAGTATGCCAGAAGGAAACTTGTTTAACCATAGGTGATGCATCTTCCAGAGTTTGATAAGATTTAGCAGTCATTGACGGAAGTGTTATTGATCAGTACTGAAGAGGGACACTCCACGAACTCATGTTAACCCTCATTGTTCCTTCTTTGGTTGGACGAAGTACAGTTAGTACTGACAGTGCAAGTTAGTACCGCTGGGCAAAAGTTTGTACCCGTTAGAGCTTGAAGAAAAAATACCGCAAGGGTACAAAGTTTGGTAAATTGAAAACGGTTTCTTGAAATTAGCGTTTTCTTAAACCTATATAAACCCATTTCCAATTGCTTTAACACCACTTAAATTTCATGCAGCGGAATAAATATACAACCAATAGGTGGTATTCTTTAGTACAATTCCACAAGGATATGGAAAACGACTCGGAAAAAGCGCTCGTTTAAAAACATTGTCTCCATTTATAAGAAAGTTTCATTGTAAATAAACATACGTCCCACAGCAATCTTACCAAATTTCATAACATAGGTTTTTTCCTAATCCATGGATCATTAGTTGTATAAAATGGAACAAAATACAAGTTCTTAAAAACTTTTTAGCGCAGACCTCCTCGTACAAGATCCATCACTTGATTACTGAGATTAATCAGCTTAAAAAGTCAACAAAAATGTTGAGTAAATCCATAGAGTTTGTAGTGATAAAAAGAGAACCAAGTTTTGTTCATACGTGTGAAACCCTTTGGTTGTAACGGACAAGCCCTTATTAATCAAGTTTTCTTTGCATAAGTCATGACACCAGGAAGCTTGGCCGTTACACATAGATTGTCACTGTAAATCATGTTGCCCACCATTAACTAGGTATTATTGACTATTTACCTAATTTCTTAATACAAATTGTTCGTTGATTGGGTGCTTGGCACAGGATTCGATTAATACCCCGTGACAGGGCTGTCAAACCCAATAGTCTATTTATTGTACTAGCGCTTACCCTTTATAAGGAAATTAACAGTTTCATGATGGTGGGGTCTTTTGGCAATAGCTACTCAGGCAATTAATCTCATACTTGGGCCAGCATACCATAAAGTTCTGTGTTCAGTTTATAAATAACAAGCATGTATCTCGACCTCGCGGGGTTTATTAAATATAGTTTAAAAGTTGAAAAGGCCGAGGCTATGAAATCACCTTAAAGAACAATTGATCAGAAGTATTTTAAGTCTTTAAATGTGCGGAAAAGAAAAAGTTAACTCCTCTAGGCACCTTCCTAAATATTAAAAATAGGTGAATACGTTGTGTTGATTTAGTACGTAGAAAGTAAAAATACGTAAAAAATTAAGAGATCTTCGGATGTGTTCATGAGATGTATTGTTTCTGGAGTTGATCGAGATAAGTATTGGCCACACATCATTCCACTAGGGACTTCCCCAAAGTCTTTTTTTTAATCCCAAATGACTTACTGTGACCTGGTCTCTACTGGTCTTTTATAGGCAAATGAACATCTACCAAGTTTCGGCTGCTTCTTAACTTTTATTTTATCACGGTAGTACTATACGTTTTACAAATTTTTTGACTAGACGTTTAATAAAAATTAGGTTTCTGAATTTACTTGACTTCATGGAATCATTATCCTCCCTAGCTCACCAAAATGTTTATATGTGGGCTCTTTACCCTGGAAAGATATTTGCGTCTAGTATTCCATAATGTATAGTCTCCATAATTTACAAAGTTTCGTATAATTTTGTGAAAAGACCCCTCATTTTACCCCCTCGGTTGTCCAAAATCAGAAAGTTAGTAACAATTTTACCCCTTTACTAAAAATGGCCATAAATACCAAACCATGATAGCAATGAACGGTGAGGTTAAAGTGCTTATGGTTTGTTTATGATGTCTATACGTGACCACCTTATGATCTATTATTTTTATGGCAATAAGTTTGGAGTTTAACTCGTTTTAAACATATGTTCCAGATTTGACCTATTTTCTTGTTTTGGCCATACTCACTCAATCTAACAGAGTTGGGTTGTGCATTCCACTATCTTTGTGCTAAGACATGTATATTTCCAGCCATTTAATTTAATCATAGTATTCAGGACAAATATTTTTAGAAAATCACACGTTCTGCTACTGTTCCAAAATAGTGCCAATATTTCAACTCAAAACCTTTATTAAACATCATTTTTTACTTCATCTAAGACCTAACCCATTGCCCTAAACTAAATGATAAAAACTCTATCAAGAAACTTTATCACATATATATATTCAGAACTTAAACATCTATTTTCATGGATTAAAATTAAAGAAAACAAGAAATAAAAAGATATGACTTAATAAAAAAGAAAGAATTTAGGGCTTACAAATGAAAGATATTAAGGCTAGTGAATCATACAAGAACACCTCCCTTCTCGGGTGTGGGCTGATTTGAACCAAATTTACACCATGGTTAACTTGCTTCTAACCCTCCTCTTACTAATGGTAATACTCTTCTACAAAAACCCCTATTCAAAAACCTTCAAGAAACCTCAATAAACTATGCCCTAACTTCTTCAAATCTTCAAGAAAAACTACCAAACTTTGCAAGAGACTTTGGGATGGTGTTGAGAGGATAAAAATGAGATGAACAATTTAGTATGATGATGGTGGTGGTGAGGCTAGAATCGGCAGAAATGGAGACCAAAGGAAGAGAGAATAAGTTTAAACTTTTGTGAAAGTGATAAGTTTGCATGTGTGGGGAAAGAAAAGAGTAAGTTTGATGGATGTTTATAGAAAAGAGAAAAAGAGTGGAGTGTTGGGTGGTTAATATAAAACCGGCCTAGCTAGGCCTTTGGGGTTTTGTAGTCAATCTATATTTTATTTTATTTTTATTTTTATTTGTGTATAATTTAATTAAAGCTCGATCTTGTGGTTTGTAGATTTAATTTATTAACAGGTAAGGTTTTAGGTAAAACGCGAGTCTTAGTAAGAATTTACGGTAAACTGCGGAATCACAACGGAATGAAATGAGAAAATTATAATCATCGGGGGAGGGAATATTATAGATTATTGAATCAATTAGCATGCATTGACGGAATTGATTTCTATATACGGATTAACGCATATAGCTATAAATACGAGAAATATCTTACTAATGGGTGTATACGTAAAATTAATACTGTGCTTAAAATTGAAATAAGAAATAAAAGCTCGGAGTAATAGTGACCTTAAATTCGGAAGTTCAAATTGCACAGTTCCTTAGGTATCTATCTCCCATTACTCTCATATATACATGCACGTAATATCTCTTCTTAACGTACGTCACACTTTCGACTACAATGGTTGTTCTTGATTCATGTCCTAAGGCACTACTGGGTCGCAGTATCTGGAGAAGTTGAAGGGAATGCAGTGTTTCACAGTATCATGTTTTTTCTTACGCGAAGTTTCCGTTCATTCTTGCTCTCACTGTAAGTCCTAGTATAGGTAGTTTTACTAACATTGGTTTTGAACAGTTTTGGACGTCTATAAAGTCTAAAATAATCAAACAATGTTAGGCACATTACTGCCAAAGTAGCTGGCAAGCCTGTGTCTATCTCTGAGGCATCAATAAGAAGTGATCTTTCTTTTTGATGATGCTAATGGGATAGACTCATTACCCAATCAGGCTATATTTGATGCTATACAGCTTATGGGGTATGAAGGGGATTTAACAGTGTTAACATTTAACAAAGCTTTGTTTTCACCCCAATGGAGGTTTTTATTTCATACAATGAATCATTGTCTCTTGTTCCATAAATAGAACCCTCTTGGGAACAAATTCCCTTATTAATATGCCACTGCTTTCATTTGTTTTAACAATCTAACAGATGTTATAATTTTTCTAATGTTAATATTTGATGGAATGGGCTTAGACATTTAGATGCTTAAAATAGATTGTTGTCATGTACCTATGCTTTTTATTTCCATCTTTTTAGATAAACAATCTAGCTAATGTCCAGTACCTTTAAGATCATTTTCTTGTAAATGCCCTTTAAAAAAGTGTAAGGTCTTTTCATTCATGGTTTAAAAAGGGTAAACATTTTATCAAGGTAAAGTCACCCCTTTATTTGCTTCAATGTTGGGTAACAATCAACTGAGATGGGGTTGCTGCTCCTTAGCAAAGACCATCTAAATGCACAAACCTACCACCCTCTTCTTGCTAACACTAGTGAAGTACCTATTGAGCCACAGGCTGCCCCCATCCCCTAGACCTTTCACCTTTTTACAATCATTCCTGATTCTATTCAGAACACAGTTTTGCTGGTGGGTATATTGGAGGTCATTCATCCAGTGAATAACTCCCTTCAGGAATGAGGGTGAAATGACACTCCAAGTGTCTATGATCTCTTGTCTCTCTTTATGTGCGCAAGGTTTCAGATCTAGCCCAAAGAAATACAACACTGAAGGCTCAAATCAAAACGCTCAAGAAGCAAGTTAAAATGTATCAAACTTCACAGAGCATGGAATGCATTCATATTCCTGTTAGTGTCTCTTAAAGCAAAGATTTGGCAGAAAGAGATCCTCAAAGAAACAATGGTGTTGCACAAAGAGTCTGTATCACCAAACTGGGGAGGAAGTTAGGCTAAGGTGAACCTTTAGTCCAATCTATTGATAAGATTCCTAAGGATACACTTGATCATATGGAAACAGAGTATGTCAGGATGTAAGCGAGGACAATGAGATATAGTGCGTGAAGAGAAGGAGATGATGAAATTTTATACTTAGTACGAAGTTGTACTTAGTAATGACAAGGAGAAAGTTTGTACTGACAAGGAGGAAAGTTAGTATGACAGCACCAATTGTTAGTTATGACGATCCAAAGTTGTGTAACCGACAGGCAAAAAATTGAAGGTACGTATGAGGGAAAATTGAAGGTACCGTTGAGCAATTGAAAAGTTACTGATGACCCAGGAAAAGGTACTGAAGTTCATACTGAGAAGGAAAGCCACTACTCAGCCACTCAAAATCTACTTTAAATATTAGAGATGATGAAAACAATAGCTCAAGGTTCTTTCAACATGAAGTCAAAGCAAAGCAAGTTTCTAGAGGAGAAGGAGAAAGGTGTAGAGTTAAGAGGATATTGAAGAATCTTGATAGTCCTTAGGCCTTACCTTACAAGATCATTTGACATTAAAGCTCTTCCAAAAATTTATCCAAAAGACAAGGAAAGAAGAAAATAGAAGAGGAGGATGATCTGAGTGAATTTGATAGGATATTCTGAAGCTTGAGAAGAAGTTTTTTAAACAGCTTAAAGTGTATGAAGTGATGCTGGGAAAATTTCAAATCTCTCTCTTGTACTTGTCTTTTCCGTTTCTTGTCGGTTTTGCTCGTTTTTGCTCTTTTTGCCTTTGATATCCTTTCCTGCACATTAAAACACAAAAGCACACATATTTCTATCTTTTGGCATATTTTTGGCTTTTATTGGCAAAATCCTGGGTATTTTATATATACATTTTAACACTTATCAGACCACCAACAAAGAATCAACTGAGAAATCAAATGATGACCTACTTGAAGCATGTAGGAAATTTCAAGCATTCTAATTTGAAAACTAAGAAGTTTGAGGAAATACAAGCTCTGTATGAAAATATTAAGAGGTTAGATGAAGATTTCATTCCTATTGGGTCTGCTGAAGATGAAAGACTGATAAAAAAGATGAATGAAAAAGGAATTGATTCCTCTAAGAATGAAATGGTCAAGAAGGAAGATAAAGAAGAAGAAAGTACTAGAGAAAGAAAACTTGGTACTAGGAAAAAGATGAAGTCAAGGAAAAGAAGATTCAGACAAAACATTTCTGAGGATGATAGTGAGAAAGAGAATGATGAGCTGAGATTATATTTAACAATATCTCTAGATGAGGAAAAAGAAGTAGATTATGAAATACTTGACAGGAAGTATCCTATCAAAGAATGGAAAACTGAGTATCTTGGAACTAAACCACAGGTTGATAAAGCTGAACACTTAGAGGAGATTAATCAAAATGTGGTGATTAGAAGCAATGGTCAAAAGAGATACTTTAGTATTCTGATGAGGGTGCTTTCCATATTTGATAGAGATGATTTGAATGATGTATATCAACTGGTGATGGACAGATATCAAGATGACATACCAGAAGGATTTGATAGAGTACTTTGGGGAGATTTGATGATTATGTTCAATCCAGATGATGAAGATAAGTTTTGGAACTCACAGCAGGATTGGAATATAGTAAGTTGGAAGCTACATGGTTCTTCATGGGTACATACTTTAATGACTGAGGCAGGATTAGTCATTCATATGCTCGTAGAGAAAAAGTATCCTTTGAGAAAGAAAGTACTGTTGTAAATGTTAGAATTAAAGTTGGAGTATGAAGAAAACAGTACTATGGCATTAGAGTTGAAGTTGGAGTATGAAGAAAACAGTACTATGGCATTAGAGTTGATTAGATTTGTCAAGAAGCTAGTTGCAGAGTTAGAACCTGAAGACTCTAATGGAGATGAGGAGGATCTTTGAGTGTTGGTTTCAAAACCACACAACAAATGGTAATCAGTTCACCATGCTTAACAGGCATAACAACTGGCTAGTCCATAATCAAACGGCTTGTGGTAAAGACTTCTCAAATCCGTTTATAGTTGACAATTTACCAAAAATTGTAGGGTTTTCAGCTTACCTAGCTTCATTGGTGAAGAGTTGGCTAGTCCAAGATCAAACAGTTCTTGGTAAAGACTAATCAAATCTATTGATAGCTGATAGTTTGCTAAAAACTATATGGTTTATCAATGCACCATGTTATGGCAATGAAGCATTGGCTAGTCCAAAAGCAAACGGTATTTGGTAAAGACAAATCAATTCCGTTGATGGTTGACAGTTTACCAAAAACTGTATGGTAATTAACTCACCATGTTTTTAAAATGAAGAGTTAACTATCCCAGAGCAAACGGCTACTGGTAAAGGAACATCAAATCCGTTTATGGCTGGTAGTTTGCCAAAAACTACAAAGCCAACTTAGTTGGATTGTTGCTGAAAAGATGTTGCTGTGTTGCTGAGAAGACAAAGTTGCTGCTGAAGATGGATAGTGTTTAAAAGCTCAAGAAATGTTAAAAGTGTTTGGATACATCCTCTATGTGCTAAAGAAGATAAATATGAAGAAACATGAAGTTAAAAGAGTTCAACATTCATGTTTAAGGGAGGATTTTTGGGAATTACATTTTCCTAACTTAGTACCGATAGTATTAATAGTTAAAACTAATAGTTATAGTTAGTACTGACAGTACAAAATGTTAAGTACTGATTAGTTAGTTAGTACCAATATTAGAAATTAGTTAGTACCGTTTAAGAGATATGTATGAGATATTTTAGGAAAAGATATGTACGCATTTTGTAAGCCTGTTAGGGTTTATCCTTGGTCTATAAAAGGATCCCTCTTGGCATAGTTAGAGATATGAGCTCAATATATCTCATACAAAATCATATCTCATAGTTAGTAATCTGTAATCACTTAAAGCAGATTAATAGAAATTATTATTTAGTTTTTCATTGTTCTTCTTAGTACTTGTGTTAAGATTCCGCATTAACACATAGTATTCATAATCAGTGTTTCTACATAGTCAACTGTATTTATACATCTTGGTTATCATCCTTAATAGGCTATAGAGATCTATCAACAAGGGACTCACAACATGGTTTGACACCCATGTCTGGTATTTGACTTCTCGTAGGATATTAGCCTTCGTAAGCTCTTCTACTTTTTTACGCATTGCTTCGTTCCTCTCTGGTTCTAGACTCATCTTCTTTTGTTTGACCGGCTCTATGTGTTTGAACTTGTTCAATCTGTGTTATGTGTTGAAAGGTTTTCCTCCTACCGTTACGGTCCTTAGAATTCCTGTCATGTGAGCGTAGGTCCACGCGAAGACATCGGCGTTGGCCCTTAGAAGACCTTGTAGTTTTATCTTGAAGCTGGTCGGCAACTATTTTCCTATAACGATTGTTTGCTCTGGATATTTTTCATTAACAACGATCCTTTCTTTGGTGTCCACGCAGCTAGGGATACCCTTTGGAGTCTTTTGAGAGTTTCCCTTTAGCTTTTTCTGCTCCTCTCTTGCCTTGTCGAATTTGCGTGCCGAAAATACGATGCCAATTCCTCTAGGAGTGTGGAATTTTATGGCTCCGTGGATTGTAGACACTATGATACCCATTCACTGCATAGTAGTCCTCCCGAGTAACAAGTTGTGTGGAGAATTAGACCTTACAATGACAAAGTTGAGAATCTCCGTCTTTGCGTACGGACTGTCACCTATTGTAATTTCTAAAGGTACTTCTTCTAGAGGCCAAGAGTGTTCCTCGGAGAAGCCAACGAGCGAAGTCTTTGAGTCTATTTGGAGGGACCTGATGGATGGCTTTAATTTCAAGAAGCAATGCTCGTAATTAACTTCATACGAGCTTCTGCTATCCATGTATACTACCCTGTTCACTTGTCTTCCGGATATTCAGGCCTTTATGATAACTGGATATGAGGAGTTGATGCTTGAAACAGGTGGAAATGTGATTTCCCCTACCTCGTCAACAAATTCTTCCACTGACTTCCTCTTTGGAGTTTGATTATCCCTACTTATCATGAGGATTGGAGCTTCGACAGGTGTTGTATCTTTGTCTCCTTTCTTCCATTCACCCAGTTGAGTATCAAAGGCTTTCGCCTTTCCCTTTTTTATCCCTTATACTAGGTGAGCTAGCTGTCTCGATTTTATAGCTTCTTTAATTTGGTGCCTCAATTCCCAACACTGGTTGGTGTCGTGCCCATTATCTTCGTGAAAGTGACAATACTTAGACATGTACCGTGAGCGCCTACTTCCGAGTAAGCGAGGAGGTTGTTCAAAGGTTTTTGCAACCTTTTTTGTTGCCAGAATTTCCCTTGGGCTCTTAGATAAGTTGGAAAGCAGCCCATGATTAGACCCACGGTACGGGGAGAACTTGTCTCTATTTTTTTGTCCTTTGTTGTTGTCCCAGGAAGGATTTTTCTTAGACCTGTCAAAAACCTCCCTTCGGTTGTTCGGAGCTCTGTTGGTTGCCACTTCTCTTGCTTCAATCCAAGTGTAAGTCTTCTCTATTAGACCTTTGTAAATGGTTGGGAGGACTGTAGAGAGAAACTCCACCAGGATTCCTGTTCTCAACCCATGAACAGATCCAGAAATACGCTGGTCTTTGTGTAAACCCAAAATCTGCAAAGTATCATATGTATACCTGGTGACGAAGGCTCTAGTTCTTTCGCCTTCTCTCTGCTTAATGTTGTGCATCACGAGGTGTATCTTTGTAAACTTCTTTTGTTGGCTAAAGTGTGACCGAAATTTGCCTTCAAATCCTCGTAGTTGAGGATGCTACCTGCTTTCTGACTATTCCACCATATTTGGGCAGAGTCTTTGAGGGTGTATGTAAACATATGATAGGCTACGGGCATCGCCCATTTTTGCATACGGATGGTCCCTTCTAAAAGGTGTAAGAAGTTATCGGGATCTCCCTTTTCGTCATAGGAGCCCACATGAGAAGGCATTTTTAGCCCGTCTGGAAGAGGATAATCCTCAATCCAATGAATAAACGAGGTCACGCAGCTAGTCAGATCTGCAAAAAGACCCACGGAGCCTGGGTTTGGGTAGGCAGATATATTTGGCTGTGTACATATAGGTTGTGTGTAGAAGGGATAATTATTGGAGGGAGTAACCGCAGGGTATATGAACCCGTTGTAGGGATGAATGTTGCTACTCGCAAGAGCCTGCGGGACATACCCTCCCTAGGAGTACTGGACAAAGGTTCCTCCAAAAGAGGGGTTACCATTCTGAGCATGAGGAGGGTAATTTAGAGACTTTTCTAAAGTGACACCTATATGTGGTTGGGAGTAAAGGTTGACATGAGTAGGCATAAGTTTATTGGGTGGTTGTAAATTACTAGGTATGAAAGGCTGAGCATTATATGAGATATGCGTACCGTTAGGAGGAAGATTTCCTCCTATGTTAATCGAAGGCCGAGGGCCTCCGTATACGGAGGTTAAAGACAATTGCAACGGCTAACCATTTTCATTCCTCCCTAAGTGAGTGCTAAAAGCAGAGGAAGATTTATTCCTTGGCTTATGTTGTTGTCTGCTCCAAGTCCCGAAGGCCTCCCACCTTTGGAATTCCTTTCTACCCTGCCTCCATCTCGATTTGGGACATCTTTGAAGTCTACCACCCCCTCCCATCGTCTTCAAGCCCTCGAAGACCTTGTACGGAGAACCGGGGTGGTTTCTATGATGCGTACATGTTTAGGTTCCATTTCCCTCTCTTCATCATAGTCCGTACTGAAATATTCCAGTTTAGTGCGGAGGTCTTCGTTGTGTATCTGCTTCCATCGTTCCCTCAAGAGGGATTCGAGATTTTCATAATTAGCCTCGATGAAAGCAGAGCTAATCATTGGATCGGGATTAGCTGAGGTGGAAGCACGATTGTTGAGTGGCGTGTTTTCAGGAGTTATGGCGGTAAATGTGGAGATAGTTATGGGTGGTAATTCATTAGAACTGGGTATAGGAGTTACGGTTGAAAAACCCGGTGGTGGTGTCATTTCTCTCCCGCTTTTCATGCCGAAAAAGTAGGTTAAGTGGTTTGATGGTTATTGACTTGGTGTAAACGAGACTAATTGTTGCGGGTCTCACGAATGGCGCCACTGATTGTGCAAATATGGACAAGATCAGGCTTCGATAGGGATCAAAGGGTTCTTAGGGTGAATGCTCGACAGCCAAGTCTCGTATAACCTGTGACAACACAAATGGAAACACTATGTTAAGTGAAGCGTAGGGGGTGTCCCTGCGAATCACCTCTGGCTTGAGAGTAAGTATGTGCTTTGGGGAGTAATGAATGTATGTAAAGTAAGTAAGTGTGTATTGGAAGCGTAGAAAAAACATAGAGACCTTGCCATCTATTTATAGGTGATGAGATAGGCTGGAACAAAGTCTTGCACATAAGCCAGTGATCGTGGGGGTGTCCCGCTATTTAAGGGGTGATTCTAGGAATCGTGTACCACGATCTCTACCTTGACGGGAAAGCTTTGGTAAAGAGGGAGAATGTGGGTTTTAACTTAACCAAGTCTGATCTTTGCCCTAGTTTCATCGAAGACCTTACCGCGAAGGGTGTGGGTCTTCGCGTGGTGGATACCCATACTGGTAACCATTGCGAAGATGATTTTACACCACTAGAAACTATTCGAAGGTTCCTAGACATATTTAGGAGTAAATCTCATTCGAGCTCGATGAGAGGCCTTCGAGCCAAAGAGGAGGGTACGTCATCAGTATTCAATAAGGTCTTGAAGCGGGGGTTGACCATGAGAAGGATGGTATGGAGTTTAGTGCGATGGCAACCTAAGATCCCGGGGTTAAGGCAAGGTACGAGGAAGCGGTTGAGGAGTTGGAGAATATTTTACTTCCTTTTCTTGATCGCATGGAGTTTTACAAGGATGCTTCTATTGAGCGTGTTATGGCTTCCCTTTATCTAGAAGGTTCTCCTAGTGGTGAAGATGAGACTCCTGAGTTCCATAGGCTACATCCTATCCTTGAGCAGGTGACCATTCCCGTTTACTATGAGTGGGGCGGTTCACATGTTCCTGGAATGGTGTACATCAAAGTTCTTCTCGGGGAGGCTTTGGAAGCCTCTCGTACTCGTGCTCAAAAGTATAAGAAGGGTACATCATTGAGCTTAGTTGTTGCGAAGACTATTGCTTCTAGTCTAGATGCTAACTCTTTGGTCCTCATAGTTGAAGAACAAGGAACTTCTTCTTCCCTAGTTGCTACCGTGACTCCCCTCAATACTCTTGCTGTTATTGACTATCAAATTTCCAGTTTGGCTATTGTTGATATTACCGTTTCCACTCAGAGCCTCATGATAACTTATTTGATACCATCGTGTTGGATAAGCCTATTGCTCCTTAGTTCTTTGAAGTTAGTAGTTTCGCAGTCCGCAGTAGTCGAGCCTATTTTGACTATGGTGTCTCATACCTCGGACTTTCTTTGTGAAGCTTTTTTTGTATCTCTTAGTTGTATATGTGCATGGCCACTTGTGGCCATACATTGGTAGTTGGGTGGTAGAGCTAAGCCACTGGTGTTAGTATTCCCAACTTTTTGTACTTGGATATTTTGTATAGTTTTTCTTGCACGTTGCCGCATGTGGTCGTGCTTATTATAACGATGTTAGTGTTATTTTATTAAAATGTGCTATCTTTTTATTGCTGTGATAGTCTTATTAAATGTCCTTGGGCTACTGCCCTCTGTATTGGGCTTGTAATCCACTTACGTATCTTGAGTTAATTTTTAGGTTATTCGTACTTATATTGTGTTAGAACAATAGAGTTAATTATGGGGCCATACTCATTCCCGTGACATATGGAATGATATGTGTGTGCGCGTCTTACCAAATGCATAAAATATAATGTATACAAAATTTTGGAAAATTTGTGAAGGTAGCCAGGCTTCACATGTCACACCCCGCCTAGGCGGAAACACGAGGCGTAACATCATGGATATCATCACAACACAATGGTGTCAATAATAGAGAGAACTAAATGAAATAGATAAAAAAAAAGGAGACACAATGTGTCATGACAATATCTAACACAATATAAAGGAGTCTTGCATTAAGATAACAAAGTCATACCACAAGGAAACATAATCCAAAGTCTAAACATCCAATGATCAATCAAAAAGCAACAATTCAAAAGACATAAATAAAATCTCTAGGAGAAAGACTCCGCATGCAAGCCTACGGTCTAACTAGCCACTCTTCCTAACCTCAACATCCTCAAGATGATTACCTAAAAATGATGCTTAAAAACGTCAACATAAAGTTGGTGAGAGTCATAGGTTTAAGACACGAAAATCAAATCTAATTGTAAATTACTGTGATAATAAAGAAAACATTGCAGGACAATAAATGAACTACCATACTGGCTAACATGCAAATCCAATCAATCACATAAATAACCGGCAAACAACTACAAGACGTCTCATATCGCACCAAGGTCCCTGTGGTTACCCCCTTAGCCCTGACCATGGATACTCTCAAAGTGACAATCCTGCCCGCTAGGCCATAATACCATCCACTAAACAGGCCATGGATACCCGCAGGTGATCCCCCTGACTTAGTTCACAATTCTCAATATCACATCACAAAACATGTAGCATACAACATACAATAATCATGTATGGTCCCTGTGGTTACCCCCTTAGCCCTGACCATGGATACTCTCAAAGTGACAATCCTGCCCGCTAGGCCACAGTACCATCCACTAAACAGGCCATGGATACCCGCAGGTGATCCCCCTGACTTAGTTCACAATTCTCAATTACACATCACAAAACATGTAGCACACAACATACAATAATCATGTATGGTCCATGCATCTTTGACAACACATTATCACAGTAATCAAAATATTTCCAAACACTTTGCATCATTTCCACCCCAATAAGTCATAAGAAAAAAAGGGCTATGAAACTCACCTGAATGCTCAAACGTAGCTTCCAAATCTTAACACATAACTATACAAATAAATAAACACGGTTACATGCGACCAAGCTAAAAGCTCTAGTCTATGTAACACACATATGATGGATGTCTAAGGGTTTAGCTAACCATCATGGATCACCCCGACACCATACCCAACCTTAACCATCTTATTAACACTTTACACTAGCTACTTACAATTAACTCAGAATTGCAGAATTTTAGTGTCTCTTTACGTACCCAAAACCCTTCCTAATGATCTTCATAAATTATACCAAAAATCACCCATGTTCATATATGAGTATATTAACTACCTTGTGATTCCCAAGTATTACTTACATGTGTAACTACCTTAAATAAAATCAAACTTCAAAACTGTCCTAATTCGGATCTGATTGCACACCAAAATGTATCACTCTAGCTACCAAACATAGACATGCATTCAGAGGCTAATTTTTACCGAATTATCCATAGACATATGGAACTTAACTACTGTAGAAGGTCTAAGCTTAATTCCATTTTTAAGTATAGGTTTTACCCTCACAAACTACTGATTTGACAACTTTTAGTGCAACCAACATTTGAATGACTTCCCGACCTTAAAAACTTTCGAGGCCGGATTTTCTTGAAAGTAGACTCTTTTGACTTATTCATAGGCTCAAGAAACATATCAATACACGTTTTTATCATCTAGATATCAGCGTTGATCACGACCCAAAATTCTGCTCAACCCTAAATCAAGTTTTAACGCAAATCTAACCTAACCAATTGCATGAACATGACCCTAATCAAGCCCTAATCATTCTATCATCATTAAATATTATTAATATTCTGAATTTTATGTAAACCCTAGAATCTATCATTGATTTTGGTTACATGAATAATAAAATCTAGTTATGAAGAACACACTTACCTTGATGATTAGCACCTAAACAACACTCTTGATTGACTCTTGGATCTAGAAATGAAAATTGATTCTTCTTAGGGTTTTGGGGGCTGAGTTCGTACGCACACAAGAAAGAGGGGAAAAGGATGGGTCAAATTTGGGTTTGGGATTTCCTCTATATCCTAAACAAGTTCTAGTCTAGCCTAAATTGTGATTATAAAAAAATACTTTTTTTTTCTTTTCCTTTAAACCAAAATTGGCCCCCCTTCAATATATATATATATATATATATATATATATATATATATATATAAATATACATATATATATATATATATATATATATATATATATTCCTAATCAATTAATTAACTAATTTACTTCATTACCTTAAGTTTTAATAAAAACCTAAGCTAGTTTGATTAAACATTTTTACTTAAACGCTACTTACTAAACTTTCTAAATATAACTTTCATTTCACCAAACCACTTTCTATTCCTAGAAAGTTTGCTACAAACTTCTATATTTCACTCACATGCTTCCTTTCCAATAACTTACACTTCTTATCAACGCTTAACTCTTAAAAACCAAGAATTGACGTAGCAATGCATGTAACACGTCTTTCATTTCCATTATCACCACACGTGAACAAATAGAATACTTAACACCAAACTCATATGCCCACAAAATAAGATGATCATTTACCTCTAAAATGACATCATGCACATAAGTAACCTACTTCAACATACATAAAGAACACATAGCACGCAAGAAACATACAAAATGGACACTTAGCCATTTTTAAAGGTATAAACTAACCTGCTCAAATCACGGTTGTCACAGTATCCCCTCCTTATGGAAATCTCGTCCCGAGATTTAACTAGTTGGTTCTGTTGATAAAATATAATGCCTAAAAACATTATTAATATCTTTCACATCTTTACGTTTTGATAATCACAAAATATAAAAACGTTCAACGTAAAATTAAACGTAAACAAGTAATTAGGAGTAAATTCTCATTTCAACATTTACATCACTTAAAGGTATGAATAAATAAATGCTTAATGCATTTTATGATCAAAAGAAATTTTTATTCAACCTCAAACTTTTATAAAATATTGTAAACAATTTTATAAACATCACAAAACATTTTTTACATTTAAAAGAAATGTTTTTATTCAAAATAAACATTTTGAATTTTAAATTTTTGAACCTAAAACGGCTAGAAAAAGTCCAGTAAACACCCCCCCTGAAAAAGACAAAAAGAGGAGCGTCTGAAAATGGGCGCCCCCCTTAAATACATGGGCGGCCCCCTTAATTATAAGGGGGTCGGCACCCTATTTAAGGGGACCGGCCATAGGCTCCGCTCCTCCAGTTTTCCCTATAAATACTGGACTATGCCCCAACATTTTTCTCACATTTTGCAATCATTCTTTCTGTTCTAAAATAGCCCACACATCTCTCTAAATCCTTTGATCATTTAATCATAAAGCTTTGTTTCCACGTGATCCAAGCTTAATCCCTCAAGTGCAAGAGAAGAATACTTCCATCATCAAGTGAAGAAGTATTACACCTTAGTGTGCTTCGTTACCGAACCACTATAAATCCTCGCGTTGTGGTTTGATTGTTCTTACTCTTATCTCTTGTTTTACTTTATCATTTCATATACTTATATTGTTCATATTGTGCAAGCATTAAATTCACAAAAAGTCGAATCTAAGTTTTAAAAACATACACAAACCTTAAATTAAAAAGCGGTAAAACTATTCAACCCCCCTTCTAGTTTTCCACAATTGGTATCAGAGCCACGCTAAACAAGATTTTTAAAATAAATTGTATTTTAAAACTTGAATCGATCTATGGAATCGGAAAAATATTTAGAAGGGCAATCTATGCAAAGACCACCACTATTTGAAAGTGATGGATTTATTTATTGGAAAAATAGATTCGAAACTTATGTGAAGTCAAAAGATCTAGATCTTTGGCATGTTATTACCGATGGTGATTTTCCTCCTATTCAATTTAATCCCGAAACTAAAAAGGATGAAATTGTATCTTTTCATAAACAAAATGATGATCTTAAAAAGAAACTTGCTAAAAATAATGAAGCCAAAATGGTAATATATAATGCTTTACCACGTAAAGAATATGAAAGAATTTTTATGTGTCAAACCGCAAAGGAAATTTGGGATACTTTGTTAATCACTCATCAAGGTAATAATCAAGTCAAAGCAAATAAAATAGATCTTCTTGTTCAACAATATGAACAATTCATGATTCCGGAAGAGGAATCAATAGATAATGCTTTTGCTAAATTTAACACTATTATTACTAGTCTAAAAGCACTTGATGAAGGTTTTTCTAGCAAGAATTGTGTTAGGAAATTTCTTAGGGCATTGCATCCTAAATGGCGCGCAAAAGTCACGGCAATTGAAGAATCAAAGAATCTAACAACTCTTTCACTTGACGAACTTATTGGAAATTTAAAAGTCTATGAAGAAGTAATCAAGAAAGACTCTGAAACCGTCAAAAGCAAAAGAGAACAAAGTAGATCTATTGCCTTAAAAGCTAGAAAAGAATCTAGTGATGAAGATAGTTCAACCTCCGATAGTGAAGATGAAGAATACGCCATGGCCGTAAGAAACTTCAAGAAATTCTTCAAAAGACAAGGACGATTCATAAGACAACCATATGAAGAAAGAAAATCATCTTAAAGAAATAAAGATGAAAAAAATAGGAAAAGCGAAAGAAAATGCTTTAAGTGCGGAGATCCAAATCATTTCATCGGAGAATGTCCGAAACAATTAAAATATCAAAACCAAAAGGCGTTCGTTGGAGGATCTTGGAGTGATAGCAACGATGATGAAGAGGAGAAAACAAAGGACGAAAAATGTCTTATGGCTAAAGATTCAAATGAGGTACTTTCCGAAACCGAATACTTTAGTGATGACCAATCATTACTAGACGAAAATGACTTAGATAATGAATATAGTAGACTATGCAAATTAGGACTAAAAGTCATGGCTAAAAATAAAACTCTAAAACAAGCTAAAATAGAATTAGAAAATGAAGTACTAGAACTAAAAGATAAATTATCTAGGTTGGAAAAAGGTAAGGAAGCAATTGAAGAATGTAAATGAAATATCTAGGATAAATCAATTTAATAATAGTAGTCACTCACTTAATAAAATGATAAGTTCTCAAAAGACTTCCGGAGATAAATCCGGATTAGGTTTTAATTTTACCAAAGAATCACCTAGCGAAACCAAACAAGTAAAGTTTTTTAAAGCTCAAGAAGTCGAGTCAAAAGAAAAATTGATAGAATCAAATCCAAAATTTATACTTATAAATAATACCAAAATTCCCATTGCAAGTGATGATGAGATAAAACATTTTTACAAACCTTCTTTAAAACCCGGAGTCGGATTTACTAAACCTACAATGAGGTCTAAAACACCTCCTTCGAGAAGAAAGGAAAATCCTCATCCTCGTTCCAAAACACCTCAACCTAGGAGAGACCAAGGTAGACCAAATTACTCTAACACTAGTCACAAAATGTGGAATCATCCACATCAACCAAGCTTTTCTCAATGTGAAAGATGTTCATCGTGCATGTGTTCAAACCAAATGCAAAACATGTTTGGAAACAATAACTTCGGACCCATGAAACGATGAGGACCAAATGGCTAAATCATCTTATCTTCCAAGGTTAATCATCTACATACACTCTTTGTCTTCGGATTAAGAAATTCATGATAAGGTTCACATGAGCCTTTATCGTCTACATTGCGAAGACATTAATGAAGATTATCCTAAAGACTAAGGTACGTTTCACTTCTCATATTCGTAAAGTATAGATTATAAGTAAATGTCTATGTGTTACTATGTTGATGTAGTATAATTAGTTCTTAGAAAATAGTGTAGTCTCTAGAAATACCATTTGTTGGTTTTCTAGCTTTGAAGAGATTAGTTCATTATGAACTATTCTTTCGCGTATATTTTAGTCATACAAAATGGAAATCTTCTATGACCACGTAGCAAAATCACGTAGATAAAGAAGAGAAAGCTAGTGGTTAATAATTAACATAGAAGTAGGATTAGTCACGCGAAGATCATTGACACACTATGGATGAAACAAACTCCCTTCGACCCCAACGATCGTCTCGGATCCATGTCAACCATCATCTACGTCCATCGAAATCAACTTGTTGATTTTCTCAACTACGTCTTGCTATTTCATTATTTTCACTATCCATTCTCGTCTCGTCTAAAATCAAATCAATTAATTTTCCTTTCAAGGAAATTAATTCCTCCTCCTTGCAAGAAAACTCATCCCTTAATCACCTCTCAAATTGACATCTTGATTATCTCGTCTGAAATAGTCAAAGAATTTTTTTCTCAAAGGGCGGCCCCCTTAAAATTAAGGGGATCAGCCGTGTAAATTGGGCGGCCCCCTTAATTATTTAAGGGGACCGGCCACTGGAAAAACAAACAACCCATTTTCAGTCGAAAATACATAGCCAAACACAATATTTTTTCTTTTTTCCTCTTCCACCTGCTGTGAACGAACCATTTTTACCAAAACCTTCAAAAATCAAACTTCAAATCATCCAATTAACCAAAATTCGCAAGGGGTAATCACTAACTAATCGATCAACAACATCTATTGTGACAAAATGCCAAGAGCCACTACCACCGATATATCCCTTACTAAATCCTACATCCTAAAAGTATCCAAAATCCCCGGCATCTCTCCTACCATTGCCAAATTCTACAAATCCAACAACATCGAGCGTCTCTTCACAAACATTCGCTTCGATTGTCTCTTTAAAATCAACGAACCGATTGTTCCGAGATTTATTCTAGACTTTTATAGTCAAGTCACGGTTCAAACCGATGAATATGGCTATCTTGTCATCTCTTTCATGATTCAACATGAATTCATAACTCTCACTCTTGCTCAATTCGGTCAAATCCTCAAAATTCCTTACAACGGTCAAGCCGTTTTCACCAACGAGTAAGATCTTGCATCTCTTGAGTATTCTCAAGAAATTGAGGGACCATATTCCACCGATCTTCCTACTCCTGACGACATTCATCGACCTCTTGAATTGGAACGTGTCATGGTAGACCGTACTATTAAGAGTCAAACCGTCACTCTTACTCCAAATCAAATCCTCACTAAAGAACTAAGCCCTGACATGAAGCAATGGGAAGAACTCATTCGAGAGAATGTGTTCGGACTAGGAGGACATCGGGACCATCTCCCCGCTTGTCTTGCTCACATGTTGTATTGTGTTGTTGCCGAGGAACAATACAATCTTGCTTACTTCTTTGTCAAAAGAATCGAATGTGCTAGAGCTAATCCAACCGCAAATCTTCCATATGGCATATTCTTGACTCGTCTTTATTGACATATCATGGAAGCATATCCTCATCTCGACAATGGCATTTATGACATTGTTGATCGAGTCATGCATCCTCTTGCTCTTAAATAAACTCGACGACCTCGAAGTGATCATGGCAAGGCACGCCATTCTGTCTCTTCTTCATCTTCTCACCATCAAGGCATGACATCTCATCAATATGACAATGATGATGTCGAAACTTCTCGTGCAAGTACTCCATCTTCTACAACCTATCTCAACTCTCTTGATCCTCTCAACTACCAAAACTACCAAATGCCTTACTCCTCCGAACGAACCGATGAAACTCTCTTTGAATGACAAACCAACTTGCTCAACCAAAAGCAACAAATGCATAAGGAGATGCGCGGAGGTTTCAAGTCATTTGGAAAGGCACTAAAAGGAGTGTTTAGCAAGAAGAAGAAATGAAGACATAGTAGTGGAGTGAACTAGATAGCTAAATGTAGTTTAAGACAATTTTTAACTTAATTATGTGTATGTTATTAACAACTTGTGTGGTGATCATCCGATATATTCGGAAAGACTTATGTGTTGGTTATCTTTTAGGTACTTGTTTGCTATGATGACTTAAACCTTTGGTTGTTTTATTAAATCAACTAGTTATGCCACTTTGGCTTTATGATTCAATGTGTTTATTATATGTTATATGATTAAATGTGCTTATAAAACTCTATAGGGCTTGCTGCAAATAAACCACCAAAACAAAAATACCCTCACAAAAATTCTGAGAAAAATCGTTTTTCTGTGAAAAATGGAACCAACAGTGGGCGGCCCCCTTAATTCATAAAGGTCGGCCCTTTTAATTTTAAGGGGACCGCCCCCTATTTAAGGGGACCGCCCTTAGCCCTTCACGGGTAAAACAATATTTTTCACTGCTTTTTGCCTTCTTTTACCTAGTATCAGCTATCTTTACCCAGAATGCTTGAACAACATTTGGAATTCCCTAAACTTATCCAAATTCATTCCATTTTCAAACAAATCTCTTCCCATAAATTCCCTCCAAATGCATAACACCCATTCACCATCTCCTTCACTCATCATCAACAACCATACACATTCATGGCCTCCACTAGAGCTTCCATTTCCAAGGTCTCTAAGAGATTAAAAATCAACATCATTCCACCAAAACAATTGTTTGTGGATTTAACCCAAGATGACACAAAAACTCCATCACCCAAACTTCCAAATTCATCACCTAGTGCTCCTAATGCACCCTCTAAAATACCATCAACCAAAGATACTTCTTCATCTTCAATTGATTACATACCCAAATCACCAACATCATCAACATCATCAACATCACCCTCACCAAATGGTTACTTGAACCCATCAACATCTCCTCCTCCAAGAGTTTCTCCACCACCTCCAACTCAAGATAATGCATCAATGGACATCACTCTCACTCTTTCCCCAAATACCCCACTTGATGTCCAATTTGATACTCCATCACCTTGGAATTTCCTTGAAGCACATGCTAACTCATGCCTTTGTTGTATCCACAACCGAACCCTCATTTTCGGGTTAAGTGATGAACTTCACTATATGTTTTCATATATTGAACACATGCTCTCACAACCACAAATCATCATCACACCACCTCCACCATCATCCCCAAACTAAACATACTCTATGTTTAGTCTCTCAAATAATTGATCCTATATCATTTTGCATGCAAGTCCTATGGAGCTTTACTAGTTATAGGACCTTTTTTACTTTTAATTTCATGTTATGTTAGCAGTTATTCCTTATATATAATAGTGTGTTTCACACACTACTTTATAATTTTAATGAATGATCATATGATGTTTGTATGTCATATTTTTCTTCCTTGCTACATGTTAGAAATATTTGTTTATTCTAACCCAATTTGGGAGCCAAGAAAACCATAGCTCGATTCCTTTGGTTCCCTCGAACGAGAGGGACCGCACACATCAAAGGCTGACATTTATCCATCGATTTTACTAGCAATCCTCGACGATGCCTTTTTGATTCTACAAAAAAGGGGAGAAATGACATAAAACTCACTAAATACTTGTTTAAAAATAATTTTACATTTAATGAGTTTAAATTTTGTAATCTTCAAAAAGGGGGAGATTGTTGATAAAATATAATGCCTAAAAACATTAATATTATTTTTTCACATCTTTACGTTTTGATAATCACAAAATATAAAAACGTTCAACGTAAAATTAAACGTAAACAAGTATTTAGTAGTAAATATTCATTTCAAACTTATATCACTCCAAGGTATGAATAAACAAATGCTTGATGCATTTTATGATCAAAGGAAACTTTTATAAAATGTTGTAAACTTTTTATAAAAATCACAAAACATTTTGTACATTTAAAAGAAATGTTTTATTCAAAATAAACATTTTGCATTTCAAATTTTCGGACCTAAAACAGCTAGAAATGGTCCAGTAAACACCTCCCCTAAATAGGACAAAAAGGGAGCGTCTGAATAAGGGGCGGTCCCCTCAATTACATAGGCGCCCCCCTTAATTTTAAGGGGGCCGACACCCTATTTAAGGGGGGCGGCCATAGACCCCGCTCCTCCTTTTTGTCCTATAAATATTGGACTATTCCCCAACATTTTTCTCACCATTTGCACTCATTCTTTCTGCTCAAAACAGCCTACTTATCCTCTCTAAAATCATTTGATCATTTAATCATAAAGCTTTGTTTCTAAGTGATCCAAGCTATATTCCTCAAGTGCAAGAGAAGAATACTTCCATCATCAAGTGAAGAAGTATTACACCT
The DNA here is from genome assembly GCA_026074375.1 of Tanacetum coccineum. Classification (NCBI taxonomy): domain Eukaryota; kingdom Viridiplantae; phylum Streptophyta; class Magnoliopsida; order Asterales; family Asteraceae; genus Tanacetum; species Tanacetum coccineum. The sequence goes on from BQNB010026068.1 coordinate 48,733, forward strand.
TAGTGTGCATAGCAATCTTGTTGCATTCATATCACATATTTGTAAATCAATTGTATATCTTGTAGTTGTGTGTAGTAGCTAGATCTTGGTGATCTTTATAAGTATAGTTAGATCGTTGTGATCTTACCAACTAATGTTAGGTAGTTGTGATATAAGTAGTTTGATTGAAGTGAAGTGCTTGATGTTGGAATAAGTCTGAAGTTTTAAAAAGCCCGTGAAGTTGTGAAGTTGTGAAGAAGTCGTGAAGTTGTGAAGTCGTGAACAAGTCGTGAAGTTGTGTTGTGATAGATTGGTTCTAGCTAAGATTAGAACTCGACATTTAGCTTAGTGTCGTAAATTGATATAAGCAACGTTGTGTACGGTTTTCTCCGCCATAAAGGAGTTTGTTGACATAGTGAAGAAAACTCTCGAGTTTGGTGCTCGGGGAGTGGAGTAGGGCGAAGAGGTGCTTCGTTACCGAACCACTATAAATCCTTGCTTGAGGTGTTGATTGTTCTTACACTTACTCTGTCTACATTATATTTCATAATTTACATTGTTCATATGTGGCAAGTATTGAATTTCACAAAAGGTCAAATCTAAGTTTACAAACATACATAAAACTTAAATTTAAAAAGCGGTAAACTATTCAACCCCCCCTTCTAGTTTTCCACAAAGTTTACTACTTTAGTATTCAAGAGACGGATATGTGATTGAGGGGGAGCTTAAAGAGTATAAAGATTCATGTGAAAAGTCAAGTGTTCAAGTCTTTTACAAAGAAATGCTCAATCAATATCATCGTGTTTCAAGATCATTCATCAGCAACATTATGTGATTGAAATCTACATTCAAGATCAAGTTCGAAGATAAAGATTTTTTAAAAGATTTATTAAAAGATTCAAGTTGCTTAAAAGAAGATCAAGTTAGCTTTTGAGAATGTTGATTTGAGTTTGAGAGTGGAGTTGATACCTTCAGAGATAAAGAGATCTATCCTATTATATAAGGGAAGAAAATTATAACGGGGGAGATTTGCTACAAGGTCGTCCTTAACTTTCATAAAGAATTCTCAGCGTTTTCGAGCTTCAAAGAAAAAGAAAATGACAGACTACTTCAGAATAAAGTGTTCAAAGCATAAGGAAGAAGTCGTCATCAAAAACGTAATAAGAATAGTTCCCAAGTAGATCATTTAGGGGGAGAATGTTATAAATATATAAATGACCTACTTAAAAGTACTTTAATAAGTACAGGGACTAGAAGTGTTAAGTTAGAAAAGTTCAATAAAAATAGTTAACCAAGGGGTATAAATAGTATTTATGCCAAGGTTAAGTGTAACAATTTCATTTTAATCAAAAGGAAAGTTAAGAAATTCTCTCTCTAATCACACACACTATTACACCTTTATTTACATACACTAGTCATCAATCAAGATCTATATGTTTATTTTACTATATACAAACGCCCCGCCGCAACGCGCGAGTTTCAAACCTTGTTTTGTGTATAATACAATAATAAGCTCAAAACTTCAATTTGCAGTTTATAACATAAGCATCGGTTTCAACGACCCAATTTATTAATAGGACGGTTCTCAGCCAGTTATAAATCTTGGTCCAACTAAAATATAATTAAAAGCTGGAGAAAAGTTACTTGAAGCTGCAAGCTTATGTTGGTGTGTTCAGAAGTTAGTTGATATTTGCATGAGTTGGAGTTATTGTTTAAAATAAACAAAAATATACATAACATTACCAACACACGTATATTTAAAAACTTTACGTAATTATTTATTATATATTTTTAGATGATATTTAAATATTTGACTAAGAATAAACTTTGCTCAATTTTAAAAAGCTAAATTATACTAAACTTATTTTTTAGTCTTATTTCTAGCTTGCAGATATTTAGGGTGCGTTTGGCACACCACCTTCATCTTTAGAATTTGGGTTTTGGCATCAAAATATATGTTTCGATGAAAAGATGGGTGATGATGGACCCACATAAAACTAAATATTTGCTGGATGTTAATGCAAGTAGCTAGCTATTAAACTTTTAAGAAAATAACACTTGGTTTTCTGACTTTATCACGCGATGTTTTTGTGTCCAATAGTTTTTTTCTTTACATATATAATAAATTCGCATGTTTATATTTTATTTTGTATGAAGCTTTTTTTTATTTTTATTTATTTAATTCAAAGCTTATCTCAAATCTAAATTCAAATTTAAATCTAAATCTTAAACCTGAATACAAACCAAACGGGCCCTTAGTATGATCAAAAATAAAAAATAAGATATGATAAAATTATATAAGCTCACGAGTCTCAAAATAAGCCAAAAAATCAATGCTCATGAAGTATAAGAGCATCTCAAATGCAAGGTGCAATATAGAGTTTGATATACTGCCACATCACCACCACATCAACATCTCATTATTTTGTACAAATTTGCACAATGCTTTGAACTTTACACAGTTTAATGGATTTTCACAACAACCATTTAATGCGTTAATTTATTCAAGTTATTAGATTTTAAATATATACAATCCTTAGGATTTTTTGCATATTTTTATTAATAAAATCAGATTCTTTTGCAAATTTTAATAATAAATTCGGATCTTTTCCAAGGGGTGTGGTAAAACCCGTTTTTTCCAAGTGTCTCTATATAGTACTTTTTTTATTATAAAACCTGATTCTTATATTTATTATAAAACCGATGTAAAAACCCACTCTCCGATTAATGAATTAATGCCTATCCACCCTTCATACAATCTACCTACTAATCTCTCCATCCCTCTTATCGTCCTACCTCATCCAGAAACATCTAAAACCACACATACACAGTATCCTCCACTATCTACCTCTCTCTAGAAACGCATCTCAGTAAATTTTTTCTTGCTATCAACTAATGGATACTGCGTGGTCAGAGGTACTTAACCGAATCCTCTTCCAATTCCAATTTAATTAAATAATTAAACACCATTATTATATCAATGGTTTTGTTGTCATGCTCTTTAATGAGAGTTATAGAAAGTTGACCTAAACAGCTCTTTTGAGAACATAACACATTTGGATTTGATGAGGCTTAGATTAGGCTATAGGGCCGATGGTGTAGCAACGACTTGATTCTCTACTCCAATTGTAGCTCACTTTTCAATCCATTTAAATCCTCTTTAACATGTCAACCTTATATAAACTATATGTAGCTTGTGTAAAATATATTTTCTTCACCATAATTTTTATAATAAAGTTTGAATTTTTCTTCATGTAGGTGAAAACCTTTTAGGATTCTGTGAACCCTAAATGCATTCATGTAAATATTTGTCTACTTCCTTGAAATGGACCACGGTTACTCTAGCCAACTTCGGCTCATCTCGTGTGAAGCTAATCCATCTTCACACAAACACAACACACACCGATCGTATAAGAGCGTTACCCCAACTCTAAATCTCCTAACTTACCTATGGTTCCTTACCAAACGTAGAAAACTGATCACACGATCATCATCATGTAACCCAAATCATGTTTTACTACTATATGTAAACATGACGCCCTCTGTGGCTTCCGACACATAAACAAGCCATATTTTCCATTGTTTCTGATTCACCCAAATACACAAAAAATTCATTTTACCTACCAGTTACAAACAAAACCTTGTTTCGTAAACACATAACTTGATTCACAAACATGATCATTTAACAAAACCATTTAAACCTTAAAAACAATCACAAATTACCCTGCGTCAACATGATCCAACATGGACGTCGGATAATAAAAGAAATATGGAAATATTGAAAATTTTGGCTCCGATAACCAGGGAACAATCTCCTTGGTAAGGATTCTTTCCTTCTTTGGATCCAATAGTCACTAGAGTGGTAGTTGCTTCACATAAAATTAGTCGTATTTACACGAAGGGTGGCAGTTCAATCAACATCGTGTATTATCATTATTGGACGCAGCTACTCAAATATATCATGTCACACCCCGACAATGGCGGAAACTCGGGAATGCAACATAATGATCAATCATAACACAAGATACAATATAGAGAAAACTACAATGCATAAACTTCAAGTGTTACGAAGACCATTAACCTCGAACAACCTCGAGCGATGTCCCAAATCACTATCCAAATCCATAATCTCTTACATATCCAAATGCCCACACAGGAGTCTAAGACCAAACTTAAGCCAAAATATCCAAATACCAAATCAAACAAACAAGCAAGCAAGACTTCACATAAAAAATCCACAAGGGAAACTTCTAAGTCTGCTATCACATACCATCAACTACTCTTCTTTCACTTCACCTGAAAATGATATGCGAAAACGTCAACAATAATGTTGGTGAGCTCGTAGGTTTGACCTTAAACCCAAAAGTTGTGCCCATATTTCAAACAGTGGACAATAGTGCAATATGACAGTGAATATGTACATGTAACCCATGACTTAGCATTATCGTTAATCATGTAACACGACCTAGCGATCACGCTAGTCGATCACCATATGTCACTTACGCACCTAAAGGGCCTACCAGCTGGAGCACTATATTAGGGCAGGACCTCACACAAACTGGGTAGGCGTACCCATCCGCTCCAATAACTACACAAATACTTGGTAGGTGTACCCATTTGATCCAAACAATCATACAAATACTGGGATAGGCGTACCCCTCTGATCCAAACAATCATGCAACACATAATATTCACATAGAAGTCATAAGCACATATCTTATCCCCAAAACAAAACCACATTTCGGACAGTTCAATTCAAAACATTTCAAAACACATTTGAGTATCATTTTCTCTCAACGGAAAAACAGTAAAAATGGGGCTACGAGAACTCACCTCAAGCAAGTCTTTAGCAACCAAATCTCAATCACACAAGCAAATGCAACGACATCCGCAACGACATAGTCTAGTTAATGTCCTATTTTAATCATTCATTTCCAAAATAGTCTTCACGTTTAATGCATAGAGTTTAGACACGTTGTACAATTACCCATATCAAGTTAGTGGTGTGATGGTTGACGACATATCCCAACAATCATATCAATTCCATTACTCAATAATACATATTTATACTATTTAGAGAAAATAGATAAGTATTATAAGTAAATATTTATAATTAATAATTATAAATATATCTCGATAAGTCTATTCGGTAACCTTAGTCACTGTGAAATTAATCATAATAGGGTTGAAAATGGAACGTTTACTAACAATAAACATATTTGAGAAGTTTCGAGAAAAATTATATTTTTCGTCTTTTAGTGAATTTATTAAAAAAAAATAATTAAATAATATTTTATTATTTAAAATCAAAAATCATGTTTTAGGTAAAAAATTCTAAGTATAAACTTTTTACGAAATTTTGACATGACCCATATGTTCATACAACGTTTTCCAAGGTTTTTAACCTTTATTTCAAACACTTTTCAAACTTTCGACACTTTTCTGACAAAATTCCAAAATCTTGATCTTTAAGGTTTACTAAAATGTTTTCCCCCAAAATATCGTTTAATACCACTTTGTAAATACATTTCATTTTCAAAAAGTCCGTCAAAACTCTTATAACGACTAAATATTGCTTATTGGGCTTTAAGGCCCAATAAGGGTCCATTAAAATATTTATAAGTCCAAAATACGATCCAAGTCTAAAACCAATATCCATTTATATACATAAGCTTATACTAACAAGTAGGAAATAATCCGGACCACAATAAACCCTCCCATTAAGCCACGGCCAATAAGCGCGGCTTAAAAAAATCTTTTTGGGCTTATTGGGCCGTATACGCCCTATGCTCCACAATACAATATTATGCATTTAACAAGCTACGTTTCGTTTATTTGGTTACTACCATATGCCTCATATATAATTCAACAATCATTACGCCATAACCACAAAATGTCGAAATCACCTTTCCTATTGCTTTTGGGAACTTTCACGGTGGCATATAAGCCCAAAATAAGCCAAGAAATAGCTAAAAATAAGCTCGAATAAGCTATACAAGCTATTATAAAAAATAAGCCATCTAGCAACACATATTATTCAACCATCACGACCACAACATCAAAACTACAAAACTCTCTTTTTCCTTTTTATAAACCAACGAACCAAACACTCCCTTTTTATTCGTTTCGCTTCCAAAAAAATCGATTTTCACAACGATCAACTTGTACAACTAACATCTATGCATCAAAATAAACCTAAAAGGACAAACGAAATTTAATTTTGAAAACTTACAAGAAAATCTTCAAAAATGTAGATTTCGACACGAACCGGACAACCCAAACGTTGTTTAAATGAATACCTAAACACTCTTATCAACCAGGAATAACACGCTCTTGATCAAAGTTGGAAAACTATGGTGGTTGGGTGGCTGACGAAACACACACATACATAAGTGTGTATTTTATTTTTTTGTAAATGAAATGGATTATGATGGAATGTTGCTAGTGGAAAGCATATAAGTGTACAATTGGGACAAGGTTTGCTAAAATTAAGTCACCTTGTCTTCCTTGACTTCTTTTGACCGGCCATGGAATCCAATGAGACTCGGGCCTTTCTTTTCGTTTTGGGATCACTTAAATACTCGTAAAACTCAACCGTAAAATACTCCCAAAGTTACTTAGCATTTTTATTCACTTTAAAAATATTTTTCCAATAACTTAGAGTATTTACTTGCCATATTTTCACTTTATACCTTTCAAAAACTCATTTGGACATTAACGGACGTGTCAGACTCGTTTTTCGGCATTTCTCAAAAATTCACGGGTCAACCACCAGGAATACAAATAATACAATAATAACCTCTAAAAATGATTATTATTCACAATAAACCATAATTCATCACAATACTCATAAAATCACCACCGTCAACATGATACAATATCTGAATAAACTGACAGGAGTCAAATAGTCAAAGGACTATAAATGAAATATTCAAAACACAAAAAGGGCAAAGGTTACATATCAGGAAACTGATACGCCTGACAACCATACCCTTTATTGGATTCTCGTCTGAGAGATCCATACCCAAATGAATAATCAAATTGGAAACTACATTTGGAACTCGTCCACAATCAAGAACAGCTATCACAAAGTTTCACATCGTGAAATTACAATCCATATATAACATGTTATGTGGAATGACAATTATGCAACAATTGTGTGCGAAGATGTTTACGGTTTAGTCACACAGACATGAAAGAGCGGCTAGGGTCAAGGATGGTCAACCTTATCGGTCGCCGAATAGAACTCGTCTTTGCCGTTTGCCCGTATTGGTTTTGCCATCACCTGATATATCCTCGCCCAGTCTCTCTCTCGATGTCCTAAGCGAATTGATGTGTTCTTCTAAAGTCCCTTGGATCCAATCGCTTGCCTGAAGTCTACGGACCGATGGCTGCTGCTTCATCTGGGAGAAACTATGAATCTTTCGTCTATTCTAGCCACAGCGAAATACTCAGGCAAAATGACTTTTTCAAATTTGATTAAATCGATCGATCATTTTTGAATATCTTAGGTGGGCCAACCGACTCGCGTCTATGGGCCGCTATAACTATCCAAGAATACACTCGTGGCAACCTTCCGGCCGCCTAATGACCTATAACGTTAGTCACTACTCCCACTGGGGCTTACTTCATGGATGCATAGCTAGCACTAGCAAGTCAACAAGGGAAATACAATGGAAAGCCATGCTTGGATACAATAGATATGAGAAGAAGGTAGTCGTCAACAACAAACAAATCCCACATTTTTGATATTTTTGCTTGGACACCAGCCAACACACTGACACACATAGAAAGGTTGAGGAACACAACTTGAGCCAGTCATTTCATCAGTATGCACTAACGGGCAGGAAAAAACATATCCCTTGAAAGGTTAAAACCTTTAACCTCCTAGGCCAGTCATCTTATCGAGGCAGATTTCCTCTGCCCCGTCGAAAACCAAGCCTTAGTTGAAAAACAAGTCATGGTGCAAAAGGATATCGGCACATGGATAATGTGTATCAACTTTATTGATCTTAATGAAGCTTGTCCCATGGACAATAATCTAGTATCTCCAATTGGCAAGAAAAAAGAATATCTAACTGGCTTCATATACCAGGCGCTAGTTGACAAATAATTCAAAATTTATATCAAAGTTAACTGACAGTATGTGTGGACAACATGTAAATCAAAAGTCTACCACTCAACGCATGATTCTCATGTATGAATGTGAAAGAAATAGTCAAAAAGTCATAGGAGCACAAATTTGGCATCGATATGTTCTTTAAATTTGTGCGGGTATTTTAATTTAGGGCAAATTGCATAAAAGTGTACTAAATTTATACTCAATTTCAATTTAATGTACTCAACTTTTTTTCTCAGTTTAATGTACCCTACTTTTTTTTGTTGCAAATGAAAACAATTAAGAGGTTACCAGGTCACCATCAAGTTACCTTTTCTCCACATGATTTTTCTGCATCCTTGCATTTGATATTGAACCCACCACCCCCAGCACCTCCAAATCGATTCACTACCGGCACCACCCAAAGTGATTTCGACCGATTTCGTCCGTTTTTGACCGATTTCGTTCGTTTTCTACCGTTTTTTATCGATTTCGACCATTTTCGACCGTTTTTTACTGATTTTGATCGTTTTTGACCGATTTTGACCGTTTTCGATCAATTCTGGCCGTTTTCGATCAATTTTGACTGCTTTCGACCGATTTGGGCCGTTTTGAACGTTTTAGACCGTTTTGATCGATTTCGACCGTTTTAGTCCGATTTTGACAGTTTTTGACTTATTTTGGCCAATTTTGACCGATTTCCATCGTTTTTGATCGTTTTCGACCGATTTCGAGCGTTTTCGACTATTTTCAACAGATTTTGACCGATTTCGACCGTTTTCGCCAGCTTTCGACCGATTTTAACTGTTTTCGTACGTTTTTGACCGATTTCCATCGTTTTTGGTCTGATTTTGATTGTTTTCGATTGATTTTGATCATTTTCGACCGATTTCCACCAATTTCAACCGAGTTTGACCGTTTTTGACTGTTTTCATTCGTTTTGTACGTTTTTCTACGCTTAAATATGTTTTTGAATGTTTTTAAAAGATTTATCTGTTTTTATACGTTTTAGTACTTTTTTAAGAATGTAAAAAGCATACGAAGACGTATAAAATCGTACAAAATGTACGAAAACAAAAGCAACATAGAAAAACAAAGAAAAACGAAAAAGGACGTAAACGAACAAATCATACAAAAATAGACGAAAACGTACAAAAACGTTTCACAACGTTTGAAAACGAACGGAAATGTTTAAAACGTTCAAACAAGCTTGACAACGTAGGAAACGAATGAAAACTGTCGAAAACACACGAAAACAGAAGAAATCGGTCGAAAAGGTTCCAAAACAGTTGAAATGATCAAAAACGGACGTAAAGGTTCAAAAACGGTCAAAATCGATCGAAAACGATCGAAATCGGTTGAAAATGGTCGAAAACGGTTAAAATCGGTCAAAATCGGTAAAAAAAGGTTGAAATCGGTCGAAAACGATCGAAATCGGTCGAAAACACTCTAAAACGTTCAAAAACGGTCCAAATTGGTCGAAATCGGTCAAAAATGGTCGAAATCGGTCGAAAATAATCAAAATCGGTCGAAAACGGTCGAAATCTATCGAAAACGGTCGTAATCGGTCGAAAATGGAGGAAATTGGTCGAAATATGTCAAAATCGGTTGAAAACGGTCGAAAACGGTTAAAATCGGCGAAATCGGTCGAAATTGGCGAAAACGGTCTAAATCGGTCGAAAATGGTGGTGGTTTTGGCTTGCCGAAGGTGATTGTGGCTTGCCGAAGGTGGTAGTGGTGGAGGTCGCCAGCTGGAAAATCATGTTGGAGAAGAAGGTAACTTGATGGTGACTTGGTAACCTCCTAATTGACTTCATTTGCAACCAAAAAAAGTTGGGTACATTAAATTGAAATTGAATATAAGTTTAGTACACTTTTATGCAATTTTCCCTTTAATTTATAACTCCTTCCGTCTCAAATTAACAGTTCACATTTTCTTTTTGGGATGTTTCAATTTAATTGTCCACTTCTAAAAATAGATAAAGAAGTTTGATCAAGTTTATTATATTACCCTTGTTTGAAATTATAATTACAAACTTTAAAGAAAATTTTAATTAATTAGCTAAAGGTAAAATTGTCATTCTGCTAAAAAGAAATAAAAAGAAAAAAAAATTAATAAATGCATTTTTTTAAACTATGTGATTTTCATCAAGGAACAATAATTTT
>BQNB010026069.1:3918-48221 GCA_026074375.1 Tanacetum coccineum
TAGTAAATGGTGTCTTTTTTGGTACCTTTGGTCACATAAATATGTGAATGTATGGCTGTTCCATTTTGCCCATGTGTGACCAAAACCAGTTTTTGTACTAGTGTATCAAAATAAGCTCTAACCAAAAGCCATGAAAATAAGTCGAACCACAATAAGGTCCACAATAAGCCGCGGCTTATTGGACCTTATTGGGCCGTGAGCCTCATAAGCTCAAAACATGTATGTTTAGCTTTTTAATAAGCTAATAAGCTATGTAGTACCTTTAGATATCAAAATAATCTAGTAAAATAAGCTATGAAAATATGACCAAAGAATTAAATAACCGAAAACACTTTCTTTTTTATCCTTGTGGTTTTTGAACCATATAAGCCCAAAATAAGCTCACTAAAGCTTATCAATAAACCAAATAAGCTACAATCTATAATAAGAAAATAAAGTCACTTCACCAACGCAACCACTATATTAAATTGACCAACCCTTGTTTCTCTTTTTCTTTGTGTTCGAACCCAAACACACCTTATGTGATGTTTCGTACGTTTTTCGTGTTTGATTTTTTTAGAAAAAAAATATCGTACAACTAATATCTATACATCATTAGATATATAAAAGTACAAGTTAAATTAAAATTTTAAGACTTACAAAACGCCACTTTTTGAACGAGATAGACACGAAACCAAACAACCCAAACGTTTTTTTGGTATACCCACTACTATTAGAATCAACCCGGTACGCTTAGACCTTCATGTTTTTTTATCAAAGTTGGAAAAAAATATGTTTGTGTGTATGTTGAGGTTTGGACGAAACCAAGAGAGAGGAGGAGAGAAACAATTATTTTGCGCGTGTGTTTTTGTGATTTTGAAATGGGAGAATGAGGATAATATCTAGCAAGTACTAGACAAGAGTGCTAAAATGCAGCCTCCTTGTCTCCTAAGTGTTTCGACCGGTGGTGGCATCCTGGGGGGATCCTAGGTGCCTTCTGTAACTTGTCGGGTTCTCTAACGCTCCTAGTTCGTGATTTAAAATGTGACCCAGAGTTTTCTAGTATTTTTATTTGATTTAAAAATACATTTCCATGAACTTATATTATTCACATGATATGTTTTATGGTTAAATTGTTTTAAATTAAGTATTGTCATTTACAGACGTGCCGGAACGCGTTGTTTGATATTTTAAGCCATTTGCGGGACAAACCTCCCGAAAAGTGATGAAATAAGATTGAAACCTCTAAAAAGGAATAATATATGAAATGAATGATTTATTGACTAAAGAAAATATAGATTGACTACCGTCAACACGGTAATCGCTAACGGAAAACGGTAAAAGTCAAAAAGTCAAGGGATTTAAATAGAACATTACATGACTAGAAAGTCTGCAAGGATTACATTCTATCCCCCTTAAAAGAAATTTCGCCCCAAAATTTAACTAGTACTAGAGCTAAAGATATGAGGGTATTTGAGTTTCATCTGATCCTCACGTTCCCAAGTAAATTCAGGTCCTTGTTTTGAATTCCATCGAACATCGACGATGGCAATTCTACTCCGCTTCAGCTTCTTGAACTCTCGCTCTAAGATTTTTACAGGCTCTTCCATAAAGTTCAACTTAGCATAAACTTGGATTTCCTCTAAAGGAACATGTAGTGTTGGGTCAGCCAAACACTTTTTGAGGTTTGACACGTGAAACGTGTCATGAACACCGTTTAGCTCCTTAGGTAGTCTTAGTCTATAGGCTACTGGACCGATCCTCTTAGTGATCTCAAATGGTCCAACAAACCTAGGTGTTAACTTGCCTTTCTTCCCAAAGCGTACAACACATTTCCAAGGCGACACTTTGAGAAGGACATGATCACCTACACTGAATTCTAAAGGTTTCCTTCTCTTATCTGCATAGCTTTTCTGACAATCACATGCATCCTTAAGCCTATCTTTGATTTGGGAGATCTTCTCAGTGGTTTCTTGCATGATTTCTGGTCCTATCAATTACCCTTCTCCAACTTCTGCCCATAGAATGGGTGAACGACACTTTCTCGCATAAAGTGCTTCAAATGGTGCACATCTTACACTAGAATAGTAACTATTATTATAAGAGAATTCAACCAATGAAAGATGAACGTCCCAACTTCCTCTGAAGTTCATGACGCATGCCCTAAGCATGTCTTCCATAGTTTGAATAGTACGCCCGCTTTGACCATCGGTCTGTGGATGGTAAGTCGTACTCATGTCCAACCTAGTTCATAATGCCTCCTGCATTGACTGTCGAAACCTTGATGTAAAATGACTATCATGATCGGATTTGATCAAAATTGGCACACCATGTCTTGCAACAATTTTATTGAGGTAGATTCTAGTTAACCTATCCATCTTAAAGTCCTCACGAATGGGTAGGAAATGAGCAGACTTAGTCAACCTATCCACAATGACCCAGATTGCATCATGCCCATTTCTTGTTCTTGGCAACTTGGTGATAAAATCCATGGCTATTCTCTCCCATTTCCATTCTGGGATCTCAGGTTGTTGCAGTAAGCCGGATGGCCTCTGGTGTTTAGCTTTAATCTTAGAACAAGTCAAACACTTGCTAATATATATGGCTATATCTTTCTTCATTCCTGGCCACCAGTACATGTCCCTAAGGTCATAGTACATCTTATTTGCTCCTGGGTGTACTGAGTACTTCGACTTATGAGCTTCATCCATTATAAAGATTCTCACGTCACCCATTAAAGGGACCCATATTTGATCTAGATAGTATAATGCTCAATCACTCCTACGTTTCATCTGATCATCTAGCCCTCGTAGCATTTCTGTTGGTGCATTAACAGCCTCAGATACTTCATTCTGAGCCGCTAGTATCTTATCCTTGATACTCAACTGAATGGTCATGTTCATAGCTTAAACTCTCCTAGGCTTAAATCTCTCCTTTCTACTCAGTGCATCGGCTACTACATTCGCCTTACCGGGATGGTAACGAATCTCGCAGTCATAGTCGCTGAATAGTTTTATCCAACAACGTTGACGCATATTTAGCTCTTTCGGATTGAAGATATGCTGGAGACTCTTGTGGTCGGTGTATATGACGCTCTTTGTCCCATACAAGTAATGTCTCCAGATCTTAAGGGCAAATACTACTGAACCTAATTCCAAATCATGGGTGGTGTAATTCTTCTTGTGAATTTTCAACTATCGAGAGGCATATGCTATCACCTTACCTCTTTGCATCAGTACACAACCTAGTCCTAAACCTGACGCATTGCAGTATACCACAAAATCTTCTGGTCCATCATGGAGTGCTAGAACAGGTGCATTACAGAGCTTATCCTTCAAGGCCTAAAATGCCCTCTCTTGTTCTTATCCATAAACGTACTCCTTGTGTTTCTGTGTCAAAATGGTAAGGGGTTTAGCTATCTTAGAGAAATTCTCTATGAATCGACGGTAGTATTTCCTTGTTTTGCTCTTTGTCCATGCGTCCCTTCCCCTTTTCCTTGCTAAGCCAAAACCTTTTAATAGTAATTTTGACCACTTTCTCGTATAAATAAGGTTGTATACTAGTTTTACGCTTCCTTACTTTTTCTCTTGCAAAATCAATTTTCTATTTTTGCTTCATCTTGCACACGGCCCAAACATTTATTATATATACCATCAATAAAAGTTTTCATTTTAATCACATCTTACAAGTAAATCACACATCATATTCAAGGCATTCTAAAGGTGTCTTGAAGGTTTACTTAAGAGTTTGCAAGGGTTATATACAAGAAGAAGCTAGCATTTTTTTAAGAAGGTTTGGAAGTTTGGTTTGGTTCATTTGGATGTGAGCCGCGGCTAAGACTCGAGAGGGACGAGACGAACTCTTTTATTTTCCGACTTTGCTCCGTATAGCTTTGTGAGCCTTCTTATTTATGTTTTATTTTGTACTATTGACGATTATTTTCATTCATTTGATTGATTTACGGTAACATATGTATATGTGTGGTGAAATCGATTGAAACTTGCGGCGTAGGGAAAATAAATATGATATTGATGTTAAGGTTGGATTTATACGAAATTATCAGGTATAATGGATGTATTTTTGATGAGTTTTTGGGTCGAAAACTAGTTTTAACGCATTTTGTAACGGATAATTAGGACACTGAAAACGGAATCAGTTATTCGGGGTTCCGAGATTTTGAATATCAGATTTTTAGGGAATATCAGATTTTGGAAAATCAGATTTTGGAAAATCAGATTTTGGTTTGTAAATTACATCAAATTATATTTTTACGGATGTTTTGATATAAAGCGGGACTTCTAACTCCCAATAACGAAGAAACCGGAGCTAGATCGTTAATATTCAACTTTAGTAGAAAATAAGAGTCATTTTTATAAATATATCTAAAATTGAACAAGCTTTGGTAATTTGATATTTTGAGCACTGCGAGAGTCCGTTCGGCCTTCCGGCGAAACACGAAAGTTGTTCGGAATGACGTTTTGCATAAAATCTCTTTTTGGTCAAAGTCGTGAAAATGTAATATAACGGGTCAAAATCGAAAGTCAAACTTCTGTATTTTTATAAAAATATATATAGTTTCAGCAGATTCTCGTAAGGGCATTTTGGTCATTTTTTGTCGAGTTTCAGGTCTCGGCTAAAACTAAAAAGTTGTTCGGAATATGCGTTTTCGGCCTAAATTTGCTTTACGAACCCGAGTTCGTGAAAGGTGATTTAGTGGCTCGTTTTGGTGGGTCAGACTTAGAAAATAAATGTATTTTATTAAAAAGTCAAACGTAAAAGTCAACAAGGACATTAGTAAACGTTAACGAACTATGAAGGTGATTTCGATTTATAAAATAATATCGAATAATATATTATCGTAAGTAATTACTTTTGAGGCCGTTGGTCGATTCTAAAAATGGAAATAGTATATGATTGGATGGAAAAATTATTAATTATATAAATCTATACTAAGTGTTAAGGTTTAGAACGCGCAAGTGGATTTCTCATCACATATAAGTATGTATGCATATATAATTATATATATGTTTTCGTCGTAATGATGTACGCATCGTGCTGGTTTTTTGTAGTTTGTAATGGTGCGACGTAATTATAGGTCGTGATCAAGATCGTTACTACTTCGTTTGTGATTTATTTGGCTTATTCGATCGTGATCGTTGATCAAGGTGAGTTCATAGTCTCGCATTTCAATCTTTTCAATGTTTTATAAACCCGCGAGGGGAATACATGCTCGTTTTATTAAGTAAACTTATTGATTTCTACTACATAAGCATTACATGACTATTTTTGACCCAAAGCTGATTTGTTTACTATATGATTTGAGATCGCTGAATACCTATATTTGAAATCGTGAATTTTGAACAACATGATTGTTTTACTACGGACACAAGTGTTTTAAATTGTTGATATCCAGATTATTGCTTGATTATTATTACCTAAGTTACCACAGTGCCATCTAAGTCCCTAATATCATGAACCGTCAATTGATATTATAATGAGCGCTAGTGTTGTGGATAGATCTATCGGAGGACTAACAATCCCCACCGGAATTTATGGTCACAAGTTGATCATGGTGCATTTAACATTTAGAGAACTGTAGGCTGTTTTGGCAGACACCCTACCTATTTGGGGCAGACAGACAGTTAAGGCTTCGGGGTCATGAGCTTAGTGCAATAATATATAATTAGACTTGGTGAATTTGTTTCTCTTGTCTACCTTACTTGTTTTGGACTTCGGAATACGTACTTAGTCCACCATTACTTAAGTCTTGTGGTCCACTTTTAAATACTTCTTGATTTACTGAATCACTACTTGGATTTCGGAAATAACACTTTGAAATGCCGTAACGCTACTCTTCTTCTGAAAATTTACTTAAATTATTTCAACACTGCTTTTACTTAAACCTATGAATTCACCAACATTATTGTTGACATTTTAGCATGTATTTTCTCAGGTTATTATTTGCTAGTGGAGAATTAGGAGCATTTGAGTCGTGAGGATATGTTTTTGAAGGCTTAATAACTTGTATACCGTTCGACAAGCGTTTTAAACAAAATGTTTCTATTGCATTATAAATGGGATCCTTTGTAAACTCTGATTTTAATATATCGAATGTGAAATTTATTTAAACGTCTCTTTTGAGGTCGTTTTCTGTGACTTGTGCGTATGGACTATGAAGTAGCACCCCAAGTGGTATTCCGCTGCGTTGTGATTTTTGGGGGTGTTACAGATTGGTATCAGAGCACTGGTTGTAGAGAACTAGGTCGTTTTCAAAACCTAGACTATAACCGTTTTTCGAAAAAATTTAAGATCCTTTCACCGTTGTCCGATATCCGCACGCGCATGCTCCCTGATTCCTTATATGCTCTCTTTTGCATCTCTACTTCTATTACATTTGTAACGAGTATTTAATACTTGGCTATGATTTCGCTCTTTTTACGTCTATCTTATGATGTTTACTATTTAACCCTTATATCGGTCCGTTATATAAATATTGATCACTCTGATTCTCGTGTACTTCCTGATTTCTCATTTACTTCCTTGAGCGTTGATGCTGGTATTATATAAGGATACCTATACATATGGGCTAATTTCTTCTTGATCTCTTACGATTAACTTCGATCATTTACGTGACTTTACTTTATTCCCTTTTGACGATATTGAAATTCGGCGTAGTTTGTCAATTCCACTGATCATTTTACCATTCGACTTCGAGTTGAACACTCTTCTTATGCTTTTAACAATATCGCATAATTATGTTGTTTCATAATCCATCGTTTGAAGTCTCCCACTTGATGGGAGTACGACAATTAACTTTTCACCTCATACGTGTCACCTTGGAGCACCTACCTTTTAGACACAATATTTACGTCCAATTTTTGTTGATTGAATATTCTTTAAGTTTAATTTTCTTTGGACTACTTCTGCGTTGTTCGATATTCTTTATACTTGTTATGGACCGATCCGCTTTACAAACAATCTCGATGTCAACATATAAAACCATTTTGTTGTCACCTTTGAGCTATTCACGTCTTACTTTATTGGGACTTATTTCAATTACGTTATAAAACTATTTGATACCATTTCATACACCACATTATTTTGACGAAAATGAGCATTTCTATCGGTTGGCCCTCATATATACATAGCCAATCACACTATGTATAATTTGGTGCTTTAGACTGTTTACCCTATGCATTCAGGTAGATCCATGTCATGCTGGTAGTATCACTTAAACCTACACCTCTTCATCAACACAGTTCCAGAAGAATATCCGCATATTTTCACTAAACCCGTACTTTCTTCAAGTGCTGCGACTTGAGCCTTGAGGACAAGGCTCTTCTAACCGGAGGAGACTGTAACATTTCGTATTTTCAAGTCATTTTATGACGTCACTTATTTCGTCATTATTTATACTTTTTTTTTAGTCTCGTGCGCGTTTACTTTTAATTCTTATCACATAATTAAAATCGCGTAAGCTAAAGTTTTTCATTTAACGAATAAAACAAGAGAAATATGATTTTTATACACTATTTTCTGACATGAATAGTGTTGGTTCGTTTTTAATTGCGAAACATTTTAGAATCATTTATATAACATTTATACGAGTTTTAAATTTATAAATATTATTTTACAAGACGATTGACCTACTTATACGATAACATTTTACAAACGATAGAAGCCTTATATTATTTTTACGAAAGTAATAATTAATTTTTTATATTTTATTTTATTGGTTACGTAAAACGTTTACGTTTCGTAATTTAATACCTTTAGGCATACCCGAGAGCACCAATACCTATCTAAACTACAAGTATTCCTAGTGTACTTCTCCTAAAAATATCTAAACAATTTTTAACTTCTTTTTTCTCCCCGTGATAATGTTTGCTCCTTGTTCTCCATGTTTTATGGAGAAAACACAAACTTTTCATAGATTTCTAGCTACTAAGCTACATGATATCTAGATTTTGCCAACAAAATTCTTGTTTTGCTCTTTGTCATGCGTCCTTCCCCCTTTCCTTGCTAAGCCATAAGACTTTTACTAGTAATTATGGACCTATTCTTGCTATAAATAAGGTGTGATACTAGTTTTTGTTAGATATGAGTAAAAGACTCGGTCACCCCGTATATTTATTGTTTATAATAGTTCGTAGTTTAATAGTTAATAGTACGTTTTTCGGTTTTAAGTCGGGTACGAATACCCGGTATATTGTAAGTACTATATATAGCCTCTTCCAACTTTGGAAGAGGCAAGCTAGTGCATTATTTCATTTCTCATAGAAAAAACATTACACTCTCTCTCTCTAGAATCTCTCTCTTGTGTTTCTCTCACTAGAAACTAGCTAAACCACTCGAATCATCACCCGTGTTATGATTTAAACGATCATACAATTGGTATCAGAGCCTAGTTGGATTCGTGATTGATTTGTGTGGTTAAAAGAATCAAATTTCGTGGCTCATTTTGAAGAAAAAAAAAACCACGGCTCACTTTTGATTTTGGGCTTATTGTTGTTTATCTTGCGCTACTCTACTGTTCTACACTCAATAAAGGTTAGAGTGTTACAAAATTTCGTGCTCAATACAAGCTCCAAGTTCGAGTTATAAGCTTTAAGCCTAGTGTTTCTTTTATTTGTGGAGGGTCTGCTTCATATTGCACGGATTCTCAATGAAAATACGAGTTAAGGTTGTGTTTATTCGTCATATACACACTTAATTATTGTATGTTGTACCTAAGTTTCGTGGCGCTGGAAAGATCATTATGGCTGATTTTGGTTAATTCGTCTCCAAGTAGTTCTCCGTGGGGGTTTGCTTTTCTTATTATTGTTATTCACGGCGGTTGACAAGGTTGGGACAGATCCGGATAATATGGAAAAAGTCAAGGCGAGTTTGCCAAAGTCAAGGCGAGTTGCTTAATTTTAATAATTATATTCGCGGCGGGTTGGTTAAATTTGGTGGCGAGTTGCTTGTTCACGGCGGTTTACACAGGATAGTAGCGAGTTGCTCACGGCGAGTTGCTTAGTTTATTGGCAGCGAGTTGCTAAACGGCGGTTTGCTAAACGGGAGTTGCAAAGGCGACGTTGCTAAACGGCGAGTTGACTAAACGGCGGTTAGTCAGACTAGGCAGCGTTTGGTATAATAAATATACTCGGCGAGTTGTGGCTTGTTAGGCAGCGTTTATTTGTCAATTCAATAGTGGGGCAGTTGTTTGGTTGAATTTTCGCGCGAAAAGCGACGGGTGTGAGATAGAAAACATGTTTGAGCTGGTTTGATTTAGAGAGAAAAAGAATAAAGTAGAATATATGAACTTAAAGTAATTTGTAATCTTTTTTCTATAGCCTTTTTAACTTATTTTTACATCAAATTCAAATTTTGGTAATAGGGTAAAAATTATTTCGGTCGACACCTTTTTAGCGACACTTTTTTTCCCCCCCCCCCCCCCCCTCCCTATATATATATTTTCCCTTTGGCGGGAAAAATAAGTAAATATAATTTTTCTTTAGCTTTTTAGCTCATTTTTACACCAAATTTAGATTTTGGTAATAGGGTAACTTAAATGTTTTTTATTATCCAATGCAGTTAAATTACGGTTTTTCTATTGATTTTGTAAAATCCCGGTAAACTTCTTATCGGTTTAAATCTTAGACTATAAATCCCATGAACGTTATGTCAGAAGATATTTGGTATGCGGTTCGATGCACGCCACCAATGCTTTGACAGAACGAATATGAATCTGGGCAACAACAGCATTGCGTCTGTATTGTTGGGCAAAAGATAATGGAGAGAACATTTATGAAATCGATTACTGAAGGTCCATTCAAATGGGAATGTTCATACAAACTCCTGTGAAGATGCTGAAAGAAAACTGAGGGTGCAAATTCAACTAGGTCCAGAACGTGACTTGAGTCGTTACAGACCTTTCTGCTAAAGAAAAAAGAAAAGGTATTAAAGCTGACCAATTCTGTTTTTTTTTTATTTATATTTATTTTCTTTTTCTTTTTAATTTTATTTATTTTTATTTTTTGTTTTTTATTACTTTTTATTTTTGTTGTGTGTTTTTTTTTTTTTGGTGATTTTTTTGTTGTTGATTTTGTGATCCTGTGAAGATTTGTTTATTTGTTTTTGTTGTGTTTGTGTAAGTGTTTTTTTTTATGTGTGTTTTTTGTTGTGTGTTATTGCTTTTATTTTTTTCTTTTTTTTTTGTGTTTTTACGGTTGGTTTGTTGTTTCTCTTCGTTGGTTATGTTTTTTGTTTGTTGTCTTTTTTTGTGTATTATGTGTGTTTGTTTTTTGGTTGAGTGTTTGTTTGTGTTGTGATGTTTCGAATTGGGGGTGTTTCTAATGATTTTTATTATGTATTATTTTCCGTTTTTTATTTGCTATTCCTTTTATTATTTTTTTTTTTTTTCTTAATTTCCTTTT
Source organism: Tanacetum coccineum (assembly GCA_026074375.1). Lineage (NCBI taxonomy): Eukaryota > Viridiplantae > Streptophyta > Magnoliopsida > Asterales > Asteraceae > Tanacetum > Tanacetum coccineum. The sequence goes on from BQNB010026069.1 coordinate 14,316, forward strand.
TTTTTTCTGAATTTTTTTGTTTTTTCTTTTATTTATCCCTTTTTTTATTTTTTACTTTTTTTTTCTTTCCTTTTTTTCTATTCTTTCATCTTACTCATTATTCTTTTCTAGTGCTGCGAATATATGGCTTCAAGGTATACCAAATGAGACATCTACACACTCTTCGAACCCAATTTTCACTGACGCAAAGACATTTGGGACAATGGTAACAAGATGATTCTGGAAGGTTCTGTGTTAACAATAGAATTGACATGGAATCAAATTATACGATGAATTTGAAACGCTTCTGTCAAATCAAAGGAGAGACCATTCCTTGTTTACTATGTTAGGTTTACGCAAGCTCACTTACGACTGAGAACATCCAAGATGGAACCTGTCAGAATGCAGCTTAACTCTAAGTTTGTGAACAACATGTTACCTGAATGGAGTAGATTCATTCTGAAGTACAAACTTAACAGAGGTTTGAAAGAGTCTAACTTTGATCGTTGTATGCCTACTTGAAGAAACATGAGGTACATGCAAATGGAGAACAGAATTGATGATGGAAAAGGTTCATTCAACCTACTGATGACCCTTGGCACTAGTGTCTAATGCATCAATCAGACGTATCTCAACCAAAATCATCAGAGTCTCCACCATATTCTCAAATCAACCATCAAATTGTTGATATGTCAAATGGACAAAAGGAAGCACTTCAACGGATAACTTGATTGACAAGCCATAACCAAACACACTTGCCCTTCTCAGACGTCTTCTAATGCAAGGAACAAAAGCTAAAGTTCATGACTGACAGGTTTTGTTCAAGGATGTTCGGTGATAGATACAATGTGAATAATCAAGGAAGACCATTTCTGAGGAACAATGCAAGAGGAAATATTGTAGCTGGATACATGTTGGAGGTCAGAACAGAGTTGGAAACATGAATCCTGGTCAAGCTAAACCCATTATGTGCTACAACTGCAAAGGAATCGGGCACATAGCACGAGAATGTCCACTGACCAACGCGACCTCAGGATTCAAACTACTTCAAAGACAAGATGCTGCTTATGAATGCTCATGAGAATGGTGCTGCACTAGATGAAGAGCAGTTGTTGTTTCTTGCAGGAGAACAGGTCACCAATTTTGATGACGATGTGGTTGATTTGGCACTCAATGTGGACCATGTCTTTGAAGCTGATCAATGCGATGCATTCGACTCTGATGTTGATGAGGCTCCCACCCCTCAAAACCATAGTTCATGCAAATCTTGTCACTGAAGATCCAATCTACGATGAAGCCGGGGAAATCATATGACTCGAATACTCGTTTTGAGGTACAGATCCATGAATACCCTTTGTAGCTCAATATGGAGGAGTATCATGAAGTACATGAGATGCAAAGCGATGTACAACACACAACTACAGGTGTTGATCTGATGTGACTATACGAGTAATAGTAATATTATTCCGTATGATCAGTATGTGGAAGACAACGAAGAACATGTTGTACAAAGTAATGTATCTTTTGTATGAAATGATGCATTGATGTCAATTCTCGATGAAATGCATGAACAGGGTGTCCAAAGTATGTCAGCAAATAAGCAGGTTAAAGTAGTTAATGACACATTGACTTCTGAACTTGCGAGATATAAGGACTGGTCGGGGTGTCTTGAACAACGGGCCTTAGTTTGTATTAACTGATAGAGACCGAAAGATTGATGAAACAAATGAGCATTAATTTCTCTGACCGAAATCGAAAAGAAACTCTTTCAAATCGGACTTCAATCTGCCACAATGCAACTTCGTTTACTCTTAACCATCTACAGATAATGAGGGAATAAGCGTTCTTTTTGAAAAAGGATTTATAAACAAAAAGAGGACAAATTCCTGAAGAGTTTTTAGACATTAAAAGGCTAAAAGAAAAGGTGAAAGATAGAATTTTACAACACACGATCAAACTGTACAAACGGTTCAACCTGATATGTAAACCAAATTGTTTTATGATGAAAAGACAAGGTAGCGAATTGGCTACAAAAAATACCTTATGTCTCACGCAGTGCAGAAGCAAGTTCAACCAGCCCTCTATAATGGTCATGTATTAGTCATGTCCAATCATGCACGCCCTGTTGTACATGACTCAGAGGATACTCGTGAGATATCTGAGATAACTAGGAAAAGAATGCTTGAGAAAATTGTAAATCCCTTATGTGTGGTAAAATAAAATTAGGATGCCCCCCACCCCCCCCCTGATTACTCGAATGAGAACCTTCTTGCAACCTTTGTCCACTCAAAGTAATCTGGACCCCAGAACAGATATTTTGGCTCCATAGATAATAATGACAGGAAAAAGGCTGAGACCTCAGTTCCAAAACCACTTTCAGCATTGACAGTGTATCCACCTAATACTCCTGTCAAGCTTGTCCCCAGAATTCTTCCAACTAAAAGTCAGGTGAAGATTAATCTTTATGTACTCACACAACTTTTTACGGAATTTGACAAAACTTGCAAAACTAGAATCACACCATCAGGTATTACAGAGGGGGAAAGAGGTTTTGAGCAAACAAAAAGATGTTACCTCACTGAAGTTATTCCATTTTTCAAAACTCTTAAAGAACACTTTGTTGGAGTTCAAAACAGCCATCTTTTAAAGAAGATAAGTAATGGAAGAAATTTTTTGATCAAATGAATGACGAAGTGGACCAGAATACTGTGGACAAGCAATGTGCTGAAATTGAAAGGAAAAACCTTCTCATTGCAAATGAGAATCTGATTACTAATTGTTTGTCGAATCAACTGTTGTATGATATGGAAAAATCACGTTGTCTAGATCTTGAAACTGAGATGTCTAAAGTTCAAAATGAGATAAAACATGTTTCAAAACTTGAAGGAATACTAAATTTGCAATGAAGTATTCAACACAATACAGAAGTTTTTGACAATAACAATCACAAATCTTCTCAGGATGTTCCTGAATTTAACTCATTTTTCAAGATTTAACCAATCTAGAAAATCAGATTCAAGAAAAAGGACAACGTGATTAGAGGACTTGAATGTTTAGTCTCGAATGTGAATAACAGAAAAAATGTGAGCTTATAATACAACGATGTCAATGATCTCATGAACAGAATGAGCATTTAGAGCAGAATAGAAAAGGGTTAGGCAGCCATTTACAAGAAATGTTTGAGTCTATTAGATCACGCGCTATAGCACTAATGAACAGAACATCTTCATTGTTAAACACAGATGAGGATCTAAAGCTCAATTAGAAGGCAATTTGAAAGTTGCCACTTAGAAGTTGTCAAAACAAAAGTTCCTTGCGCATGGCAAGTATGTATTTGATTGTTAAACCATCCCTCATCCCCTTAGAACAAATAGGCAGTGGCTCATTTAAAACTATATCAACGCCATCTTAAGGCGAGAGTGTACGATAACAGTGAGGGAGATTGTTAGAGGAAGCTCGAGAGTAGTTAAACTCACTGGATAATGCACTTAACTATGACTTGTTCAAATACACCTAATTATCTCAGGACATTGTTAGAATATGACATTGCGAACTTGCCCAAAATGTTTCCAATGAGAGTTAATAAGGCTCCTTCTACCCCTGTAACTAGGAAAAGCAAAGTATACTTTAAATGATAAACCTAGAACTTCATTAGAAACAACACAGAAACACAATGTGCACCAGAAAGTTCAACAGACTATATGTCCCTGTGAATTCATTATACTAGGATAAGCAGTTCACTCATGCAAGTGGATCAAAAGCTAGATGCACAATACAAAGCACAATGGATCCTGCCAGCTAGGAGTGTGAATAACAGAAAGTTTAAGACTCATCCTAGAACAATTAAGTCTGTTTGGACAAAGTGAATGGGTTGATTCTCGGCATTAGCTCTCAGCGTGTTGTTAATTTAATTCGAATTCTGAATTTGTGTGCAAAAAGTGTAACAAAATGTTTGTATTCTTGCCGATTCATGATATGTGTGTTGTTAATATTTTGAGGCTCTGTGAATGCTACCCCACTGTTAAAGATTGGTCTTGAATAAAGGGAAGCAGATTTGGAAACAAAGCAAACTGTCTGATTACGGTTTGAACAAGACCAAGCCGGTTTGGAAAGCCAACAGTAAAACTATTTGCTATGTTGGTTATCAATGGAGGAAACCCCAGGATAAAAATTCACCTCAGGAAAACTTTAATTGTGGTTATCAATGGAGACCCACAGGAAAGTGAATTTGCCTTAGAGAACTGTGACCTTCTTAACTAGCTTCCTGTGACATGATACTACTATGTCAGCTAACCAAAAGGACCAAACACAAATTGGGAGCCGAAATTCCAAACCTCCAAATACGACTGTTGTCAAATGCAGAGTGGTACAGATCGTCCTGTGGTATCTGGACTCGGCTGTTACCATTCGTTTCAGAGGAAGTAATGGCTCTGTACGCATCAGTCAGGACCGAGCCTATTATTATGAATGTTTGGACCAAAACAGTTCATGCCCGTTCTTCATCAATGTGTTTGGAACAAAACAGTTCAAGGCCTCTCGTTCTTCATCAAATGATGTTTGGAACAAAAACAGTTCAAGCCTGTTCTTCATCAAATGATGTCTGCTCAAAACAGTTCAGGCCTCGCTCCTCAATGTCTTAAGATGTTTGAACACAGCAGTTCAAGCCTCGGTCTTCATTGTCAAAAGATGTTTAAACAAATCAGTTCAAACCTCGTTTCTCAAATGTCACAAAGGCGTCTGCTGGCATCTCTTCAGGCCCCGTTCCTTAAAGAGAAGAAGGTGTACGCTTCATGCGCTTTATCTTCAAAAGAGAGGAAATCTTCTTGGTTCTTGATAATTCTCATCAACAGTGTCATATTTGTCCATGCTCGTTCAGTCGTTTGTGGATCAGTAGATCACTGGTAGTCTATTACTAGATCAAAAAATGGCAATCACATATAGCTATTTTTGAAGGGTGAGAATAGTGAATCTAATGTGATCAACAAGGTTAAACTTGGTCTCTCAATGTGTATGAAACCAGATCGAATGTGCAAAGGAAGAGGTGAAAAGATAGAGTGAAAAAGAAGAGTATGAACAGACCTTCATTGTCGGTGTGAATACAGATTGGAAAGGGAATCTTATCTTGGATCTACAAAAGTGCAAAAGAAATCCTATCTTCTGCCATTTCAGTTGATATTCGTCAGAACACAAACTTTGTTTAGGGCATTTCACTACATCAGCATAAATGTCCCTTCTATCACTTATTACGCTATTCTGGAATGCTCTGACTCATGATGCAAAGACTGGGGTTTATAGCTTTTAAAACGATGAGCACTGGCTTACTCTGAGTGCTGATCTTCTTCGGAAGGCCTTAGAGATCACTCCTGCATGACAACATCGTCCCTAAACCAGACTTAGCTTTGGAATTGGTAAATCTATCAGCTTTACTAAGCTGAAGAAGAAGCTGTGTGCAAGAAGAAGGTTCATGCTATCATGCAAGAATTGTGTCTGAAATCTGAACCAAGCCCCACACAATGATAGACAGTACTGTATTGCTTTAGAGATTCCTTTATTGTGTCAAAGAAGAGGTCTTCTGATTCGACTAAGAAGTTCAAAGGTATTCAAACTCTTACTCCTGTTAAACAAGAGGTGCTGACATAATGAAGCTCTCATGGAAAGCATAGAATTGAGCAAGAGGCAAACCTGGAAATGGAGGCTCAAAATGAAGGGAACTGGTAACTAATAGGGGTTCCTGATGAGTCCACCATCTCTCTAGAAGCCTCAAATGTGAAGAATGGATCCAAGACCGGGGTTCCTGATGAGGAAAAGCTTAATCTTGAGTGGGAAGGCAGATGTGGACAGTGAACATTGTTGTACATGGATGATAATGCTGGGATGATATGAGGAAAAAAACTAGCTGATCCTGATGAAATATATAAGAAAAGATGAAACCAGTGATAAACTACTATGGAAAACCGAAGTTGATCCATGATCATTGTTCCTATCCAACAAGTTTCTTCATCTGTTCCTTTACTGATACTTCAGTCATCGATCTCTCATCTCCTAAACCAGTATCTCCTCCATGTCAAGAATCATTCATTACAACTTTCACCACCAACATCCGCACTACAACAGAGCAGTTCAGTTTTTGAAATGTCAAGTCACGGCTCTGTGCACAAAATCAGTTCAGGACCTATGCCTTCTTGATGATCCTGGATTACATCAGTTAGGACGCGTGCACTAATCTCAGTTTCTCCAACACCATATGTTCCACATCCCAAGAAAGACTATGGAGACTCATGTTGTAACATTGTTTAAAGAGTAATATTAATCTTCCCACCACGAACTGTTTCCCAGTTCTGGTAGCTATTGTTGTTCAAGAGCTGATTGATCCATGTTGGTTCTCCTTCATCAATTCCATTGATCAAGATGAACATCTACTAGTACTTCACACAAACAGTAAATTCAATCTCAGTCAATCATCATGACTCAGTCACCCAGTTGAGTCAACTCTAGCTGGTAAACGGACATAACATTCAAAGGAGAAGAGTTCCTTCAAAATGGTTGATGATGATGGAAATTTCAACGGCTCATGAACTCATATGGAGGATTTATGAGTTAAAGAATCTATGACAGGTACTCAAATGAGCTGGAAGTTTCTCAGGCATATGGTCAAGCACATGTTAACAGAGTGGGCTATTCCATAAATCCTGCTCCATAGGACCACAGTATAATACTACCAGTAGTTGAAGTTAAGGGAAAGGCATTGTGCTACAGATGTACAAGCTGCAAGTCACTTCTGGAACTGCAAAGCCAAAAGAAACAACGTACCATGGATTAATGCATATCTCCAAAGGTGGATATAGCATCTCAGGATCGAAACTACGGACCTTTATACATCATGAGGCATGCTACATCCCACAATAGATGGTTTGTGAAACTCTACTCTCATGCAGATGCTGAATTCTGGTGGTAATTCATGAATAGATAAACAGTGAGACTGATACTTGGAAATTCTAAATGTTGGTGCGAACAAGGATTAGGAGCTTCTAAAAACAGTGGTTGAAGGAATGATCCATTGAACTTTGATGAATACTTGGTTGGTTCATAAATACTCTAAAACCATAGTCATGTGGCTATTGCTGGACTAAACCCTGAGCACATGCAAGATGTCTTCCTTGCTACTAATTACCCTAAGGTACAGAAGCTTGTGAAGCATACTACTAGGAACATCCAGAACCCTTTCATCAATGAAGAATCTTGAGAATTCATGAGTGGGAAACAGATGATGAAGAAATGGCTTATGTACATTTCTATGCATAACCCGAGCCTTATCGTAAAGGAAAATTCACGTTTCAGTGCATTTATCCTTAGCAATGAAAAGAGAAGTCTTTTCGGTCTTGAGCTACTATAACAAAACATTCAAAGTTGTGAGCTCATGACAATGGTTTGCAATTACTTCAGATTGCAACCCGGTTCTCATTTGAAGGAAAGATTGCGTCTTACAGTAACCAAGCTGTTCCTAACCAACGGGTAATTATTTTTGACTCGGGCATGGATTACTTTTATCCATGACACTTGGGATTAATGTTCGTTTCAGTGCATTTTTCTTAATTCGGAAGAGAAGTCTTCCTTTTATAACCAAATAGTTTTCTTTTTAATTGATTCTTCAAAAATTATTTGTGTTAAACACGGTGGTTAAAAGTATTGTTTGAAATCAATCGGACATTGCATCCACTCATTGGACTACAGCTCTTTCAATAGAAACGGGTCATCCGATTGAGGAGAGAGTGTTGTTCAAATTTAATGTCTGGGTGCGATTGGAAAAGTGTAACCGGGTCTGGAGATCAAAAGAAGCTAAGGAACCAAATCTTCAGAGCTCTCACTGAATCAGCTGATGTTCCTTCTAGAGTTACAGAGACAACTGATACAACATCAACACTTCATCTACCACGATCTCCACTACAAAACTACAGTTCATCGAGATATTTGGTAGAAAGATAAAGATCTGAAGAAACTTCAGAAATCTCGATTGCTTCATTAGTGGAAGGCTCAGAGATATTGGCTACTGTCTAATCAAGAGAAGTGAATGGATGTATCTATTCAAGCTTTAAGGTCAATATCATTCTCCGGTAATGAAAACATACATCTCGTACATTAGATGTTATGTCGTCAGTCTATGAATCTTTTCATGAGTTTTTCATTAAACTTAAAAAACCCAGGTTTTTGAGTTGAACAGACAAAAATCTTTCAATATTATCATATCTGGACATTAACACATACCTCTCACGATTGGGGGGAGCATTAATATGTTCCACAAAAACAGGCTTGTGAATAAATAGGCACACTTTCCTCCCAATTTTATAACATATTTAAATCAAGTGATCTCAAAATGTCAAAAGGGTTTGAAATCTTTTGATAAGGGGCGAAAAATTCTCGATTTAAAATATGTAATTCGTGATCATATTTACTAAGTGTATTCTCCACCATAATGTGCTAAAAGTTTCGAAATACCTCGATGCCATGTTGAGGGGGAGCTTTTTAAAATGCAAAAACAATCGGGTACTAAGACACTTTGATAGTTATATCATAAGTACCTGATATGGTCTTTCAACAGTGATTTTATGGCCAAGGTGAACTGTACCAAAAGACTCGACACATGTATTTAATTTTATCGAAGGTATAGGATGGTAAGGTTAGGTACTCGTTCCTATGATCACTGCTCCAGAACCGAGGGATCTTCCCAGGGGACAATCCACTTTTTAAAAATTAGTACAGAAGTCCTTAGGTATGATTACAAGAGTAAATGTGAGAACAAGCTATATCTCGTTCTTTTATCGGTTTACTAAAATAAATAATAGAAATTTTATTGAAAAATACTAAGTATAGAAATTTTTATAAATTTCGGCATGACCTATTCGTTTGTACAACGTTTCCCATATTTACAAAATTTAACGTTTTCCTCTTAATCAAATAGATGTTGCAATATCCATGTTTTTCAATATATATCTAAACAAGATCAAATAATAAATAAAATAGTAAAACCAAACACACCCTTATTAGTTATTAAACAATGAACCAAACGCACCCTACTCGGCTATTTCGCAGCCAACCAAACGCACCCTAACTGTTGTAAATCAGCAAACCAAACGCGCCCTTAACTGCTGCTACTAAACGCAGAACCAAACGAACCCTAGGGACTGCCAAACCAGGAAACAAACACGCCTTTGTAGGCTGTTATACACTTAAACAAACACCCTTTCGGGTTGTTAAATCACAGCAAAAAAACGCCCCTATGTGGGCTGTTTATTCACAGCCAAAAGCACCCGTTTATGGGTCGTTAAACCCAAAACCAAACGCACCCTGTTGGTGCTTATCACCGAAACCAAACGCACCCTGCTGGTGGTTTAGTCACGATGGTGTGGAGATGTGGAGTGGTGGCTGTGGTGGTCGTTGTGGCGGTGGCGTCGCGGCTGTGGAGGGGGGCAGCGGGGGTGTGGGGAGATGGAGATGAAGGTGCCATGACGGTGGCGATGGTGTGTGGCTTAGAGGTGGTGTTAGCTGTAACATTTCGTATTTTCAGGTCATTTACGACGCTATTTGAATTCACTATTTATTTTATTTTCTCATACGCGTTCGCTTTTAATTTTAATCGATACGTTAAATCGCGTAAACTAAAAATCAACAATCAACGTAAACGGGCACCAAACAAATTAAAGTTTATGACAAGCCATCATTATATTATATTTTTTTTCAAAAGTAATAATTAACTTTTATATTTTATTTTTGTTGGTTACGTAAATTAAATACGTTTCGCGATAAATTGCGTTTAGGCACTCCCGGAACCACCAAAACTTTTCTACGCTTCAACAAATACCCACATTTATACCCAATACATAAAAATTAGTCAACAACATCACATATATCATCTTATTGCCGAAATTATGGCCATTGATTCAAAGATGTAAGAAAAATTCACACTTTGGTCAAATGTGCAACATACCTCATTAATGCCTAGCCATGCCTTGTCTATTTGACCAAGACTATGACCATGACTTCCCTAAAACCCTCTTTATGTCTCTTTGACTATCTATGATCATATATATACATGCATATCAAGAGATAACACATAGATAACATAAAACACTTGGTGAAAAAGCTACAAACACTCTCTTGTCCTCCTTACAAGCCCACGGCTCACTAAGCCATTCCAAACAATCCATACAAAATTTATATAACCTATTTTCATACACTCTCATATCATATCTAAGATACCTCAAAGTATTTTGAAGCCTTGATTAATTATTTGCAAGTATTGAAGCAAGAAATCAAGATTTGGGTTTTCATTTGGAAACTAGGGTTTTCTTGGTTATAATCTTGGGTTTAAAGTCTAAACAAGGGTTTAGCACTTATTTTCATCATCCTACATCATCTCATTAAGGTTATCTTAAGCCCTTAACTTTTCATTTATATGATTATATGCATATGTGATATTTATATAGTGAAATCACCATTAGGACATGTTTAACTTGTAAACTTGGAATTTTCTTGTAAATATAGTTTTATGAACTTATACACATGTTTTATGGTTAGTAATATGAAGTTATAAATGGATACCTAAGTATTTTACAATCTTAATTAAGCTTAAAAAGTCTAAAGTGGTAAAACATAAAAACTAGGTCAAAAATGGACTTATGAATGTTAGTTAAACATTCTGTCCCAAAGTGTCTTAAAAATATACTTATTTTATATTTTTATAAGATAATACATTTCACGACGATTCCGAAAAAGTAAGAAACTTGTCAAACGGATAAATAACGAAAAAGTTATGCTAAAAACAAGTTATACGCTATTAAACGGAGTCGTAAAAGAATTTTTATAAAAACATTTTATAAAAATTGTATAAACAGCAAGTGTTGATATTTTTAACAAATAATACATATTTTTAGGATTCCAAAATGATAAGAATCGTAATTTTTCAATTAATAACGAACGAGTTATGAATTTCGCGAGTTTACGACAATTAATACTTTTATAAAACTATTTTTATAAAAGTTACTATTCATGACAGAAAGTTATATTTTTGTAAACCTCATAAAATTATAGAACTTTCAAAAACGAGAACGTCCTCGAAAGAATCGTTAAAAACGGAGCTATAACGAATAAAATACGACATTTACGGGTTTTACGACAACAAATACGATTTTTATAAAAGTCACGTCTGATGTGAACAGTAAAAGTTACTGTTCACCAGAGGGTCAAAATATGGAAAATGTCAAATTATGATAACTCGTCCTAATACGAAAAGATGGGCATAAGAAACGTCAAAATCGGGCTTAAAACGCAAAAGTTATGCTAGTTTTACTAAAACGGTAATTATAAACGTTTTAACTTATTAAACACAATTTTACCAAAACCATTAGTTGGTGATTGAGCTATATAGAATATTATGTGGTTATCAAAGTACTATATTACTAGGGAGTTTCATAATGAGGCCTCTTCGGATGGCGTATCGACGAGTTGTTGGATTTACGATTTAAAGTGTCCTAACTCCTCGAACGTCATGTCATGACCTCTTAAATTATGATAGCCCGAACGATAGTACGATGTAACAACTATAAGATTATATTCAAGTAGACTCGGTACTATAGGACCTATATTGGATTTAGGTTAGCCCTACAGATTCCTCGTGACGCGTTTATCTATTTTGAATACTTGGTTGATTTCCATTCACTACGAAGGTGAGTTCATAGTCTCGCATTTCAATCTTTTTAATGTGTTATAAACCCTGCGAGGGGAATACATGCGCGTTTACAAACTATTTATTTTACTACAGTACAATTACTTCATTACTTTGTGAGTTCATTGTCTCGCATTTCGTAATCTTTTCAATGTTTTATTAAACCCGCGAGGGGAATACATTGCTCGTTTACAAACTTATTATATTGTACTTGTACAATTACCTCCCCTTCAATACTTTGTGAGGTCATAGTTCTCACATTTCTATCTTTTTAATGTTTTTCGTTTTATAAACCACGACGGGGAATACATGCTTTTTACAAATCATATATTGTTACATACAGTAGCATTTACCTTTCAATACTTGTGAGTTCATAGCCCCTTTTTTTTACCATTAATGGTTTTACAAACTTGTACGGGGTGAATTACATGCTTGTTTTTACTTTGGACACAAGTGTTTTTAAAATTGTATGCTATCAGATTATTGCTTTGGAATGCTATTGCCTAGAAGCCTCTCTTACTGTGCATCCATTATAATTTACGATTACTGGTGCAAAATCCATTATAATTACGATTACTGGTGCAAATACGATTACTGGTGCAAATCCATTATAATTACGATTACTGGTGCAAATACGATTACTGGTGCAAATCCATTATAATTACGATTACTGGTGCAAATACGATTACTGGTGCAAATCCGTTATAATTACGAACTCTGGTGCAATTCCCTTATAATTACGAATACAGCTTCGAGGTCATGAGCTTAGTGCAATAATACAAGTGTTGGACATGATGAATGTGTTTCTCTTGTCTACCTTACCTATTTTGGACTTCGGAATACGTACTTAGTCCACCATTTACTTCGATCTTGTGGTCCACTTTTAAATACTTCTTGATTTACTGAATCACTACTTGGATTTCGGAAATAACACTTTTAAATGTTGTAACGCTACTTTTCTTCTGAAATATTTCTTAAATTATTTCAATATTGTTTTTTTTTACTTAAACCTATGAATTCACCAACATTATTGTTGACGTTTTAGCATGTATTTTCAGGTTACTATTTTGCTAGTGGAGCATTGGGAGCATTCGAGTCGCGCGGATATATATTTTTGAAGGCTTAATAACTTGTATACCATTCGACAAACGTTTTGACAATGTTTCTTCAATACATTATAAATTGAAACCTGTTGCAAATCTCTGATCATTTTATTAATAGAATATGAATTTATTTAAATCGTCCATTTTTTAAGGTCGTTTTCGTGACTTGTGTTTTGTGCCCTGAAGTCGCACCCCAATGTTACATTTCCGCTGCGTTACCAGATTTTTGGGGGTGTTACAGTGTATCAGAGCTGAAGTCTTAGAGAATAGGTCGTTTTCAAAAATCCTAGACTTTGTACCATGTTTTTCAATTATAGAGTCCTCCTTGTTTTATCTGATATCCGTGCGCGCGTGCTTGCTCCCATGTTAATTATAAGCTCTCTTTTGCATCCCTACTACTATTACATGGATAATGAGTATTTAATTTACTTGGCTATGATTTCGCTCTCTTACGTCTATCTTATGACCTCTTACTATTTACCTTATATCGGTCAGATATATAAATATTGACCACTCCGATTTTCGCGTACTTCCTGATTTCTCATTTGCTTCCTTGAGCACCAATACTGGTATTATATGAGAATACCCATATATATATGAGCTATTTTTTTCTCTTACACGATACCATCATTCATTTATGCCATGAGGCTTTTCATTTCGCCAATGTTACTTTAAATCTCTATTTTTAGTTATACAAGTCACTCTCTAAATCTCATGAAAACTTTAACAATATTTTGACAAATTGAGCATTTGCATCGTTAGTCATCAAAGATACATAACTTGATCACTATGTTATTCAGTGAAGAAACACTGCTCCTGCTGAGAGTAGTCATCTTAAAATCTTTTATCAGAAACACTTTTATTATATCAAGTTTTGTGGAGTATTCATAAGTCGCGTTTAATTAGGGAATTTATTTAGTAAAACCATAACAAATAAGCAATCCTTTACTCCACCTTAATATAAAGCGACGTCGATTTTATACCAACTCCTAAGCCACGAAGCCAAGATACATCGCTAGTAGTTAGGTCAATTCGCTATTCAAATTTGCTCGCCATTGGAAATTACTAATCACCTATTCACATTGACAATGCCATAGAATTCAGTATTGGGTAATGCCATCATAGGTATGAAATCCGTCACCTAGAGAGGAGAATGTTTAAAACTAACGCTTTAAGCAGAAGGGAACAATAAAGCCCACTAAGGAGCCGAGCCTTGTCGAACATCATTAAATATTAAACCAAAATAAAAATCTTGAAACGCCAAGTTAAATCAATTTTGAAGGGATATGCAAACAAGTTACCATAGCGTGGTAACGAAAATTTATCGAAAGGCTAAAAAAAAATATATAATATATTAATAAAATAGATCTTATTGCCACAATCATCTTTTATATCTTAGAGATTACATTTGGTACAATAAAAAAATACAAGTTTTTATTTTACAACCATCCCTAACCATAGTATTAGTCATTCAACGATAGATCACGCCAATGCAAGGATTATGACGGCACGAGAAACCGCTAGTACCTTGCCAAATACTGAATCCTTACTTCGTTATGGGAAGTAGGCAGATAAATGCGTAGTGCTTCGCGGTCGCCATCGCCAAGAATCGGGATAATGTGCAATTTTTTAAGGATTGGATAAGAGAAATGTAAGTGAAAAGATTATGTGTTGGATGGAGAATTGGAGGGAAAAAATTTTTAAAAAGGGAAAGTAACCGTTGGGGGTTATGTTCACCGACCTTTGGGGGCACTGTTCAATATAATTATAACACACTCGCTAATATATAATATATATATTATATATATTTATATATATATGTATATATTATATATATATATATATATATTATATATATATATATATATATATTTAATAATAGTAATTAATAATAATATATTGTCTACACCTCATTCATCAACATTATTCGGAAGAAATATCCGCATTTCTTTTTCTCCGAACCCGTACCTTCTCAAGTGCGCAACTTGAGCCCTTGAGGACATGGCTCTTATAACGGAGGAGACTGTAAACATTTTCATATTTTTTATGGTCATTTACGGACGCTATTTAAATTCACTATTTATTTTATTTTCTCGTACGCGTTAGCTTTTAATTTTAATCGATACGCTAAATCGCGTAAGCTAAAAATTAGCATTCAATGTAAACGGGCATCAAACGATTAAACGTTTGCATCAAGCAAGTATTAAATAATTATTTTGAGAATAATTATGGTCTTTGTTCATTTTATTTTTTTATCGGATACGTAAAGTGTATACGTTTACGCGAATAAATTGCGTTTTGGAACTCCCGGAACTACCCAAAATTTCTACGCTTTCATACAAATACCCCTTTTATACCCAATACATAAAAATTTACCATCAACAATCAACATATATCTTCTTATTGCCGAAATTCTTGCAATGTATACCAAGATATAAGAAAATTTTCCATTTGGTCAAATGTACATCTCTTTCATTAATACCTAGCCCATGCCTTCTCTTTTAACACTACACATGCCTGTCTCTTTGACTTAGCACATGCCAAGGACCATCCTTTTGTCCTTACCTAGTATCCTTGGACTAGACTTGCACCATATTACATGTATCTTTAGTAAGAAAAAGTTATACAAGCAAAATACTTACCAAATCACAAAATCTCTTCCCTTTTTCTCTTTTTGGAAGCCTCGGCTCCAAAACACCACTCTCAATTATTAAATCAATATCAATTTTTCTACACCCATACACTCCTTTACACATACATCCATAAAGGCATTCTAAGGTATTTCTCATAAGTATTGGCTAAGCATTTTCAAGTGTTAATCAAGAAAAGAGAAGTTAGGGTTTTCATTTGGAAACTAGGGTTTCTTGGTTATAATCTTGGGTTTAAAGTCTAAATAAGGGTTTAGCACTTATTTTCATCATCCTACATCATCTCATTAAGGTTATCTTCAGCCCATTTACTTTTCATTTATTGATTTTTTGCATATGTGATATTTATATAGAATGAAATCACCATTAGGACATTGTTTAACTTGTAAACTTGGAATTTTCTTATAAATATAGTTTTATGAACCATACACAGGTTTGTATTGGTATAGTTTTAATATGAAAGTTATAAATGGATACCTAGTATTTTACAATCCTTAATTAAGCTTAAAAAGTCTTAAAGTGTAAAACATAAAAACTAGGTCCAAAAATGGACTATGAATGTTAGTAAACATTCTGTCCAAAGTGTCTTAAAAATATACTTATTTTATATTTTTATAAGACTTAATACATTTCACGACGATTCCGAAAAAGTAAGAAAAATCGATAAACCGATTATAAACGAAAATGTTATGCTAAAAAACAGTTATTACAACTATTAAACGGAGTCGTAAAAGAATTTTTATAAAAATTTTATAAAAATTATAATATAAACAGCAAGTGTTGATTTTTTTAACAATATATCATATTTTTGGGATTTCCAAATGTTAAGAATCGTATTGTTTTCAATTAATAACGATACGAGTTATGAATTCGCAAAGTTAGACAATTATTACTTTTATAATACTTTTTTATAAAAGTTACTATTCATGACTGAAAGTGATATTTTTGTTAAACCTCTTAAATTTATAGAACTTTCAAAAATGAGAACTGGTCCTCGAAGAATCGTTAAAAAGGAGCTATAACGAATAAAATTACGACATTTACGGTTTTACGACGCGATAGATTTAATAAAGTCACGTCTGATGTGACTGTAAAAGTTACTGTTCCACTTAGAGGGTCAAAATATCGAAAAATGTCAAATATGATACTCGTCCCTAATCGAAATGATGGGCCATAAGAAACGTCAAAATCGAGCTTATAACGCAAAAGTTACGATAGTTTTACTAAAAGATAATTATAAACGTTTTTACTTATTAAACGTAATTTTACAAAGACCATTGTTAGGTGATTGAACTTATTTAGAGATTATATGTGGTTATCCAAGTACTTTATTTTACTAGGGAGTTTCATAATGAGGCTCTTCGGATGCGGTATCGACGTGTTGTTGGATTTTTCGATTTAAAGTGTCCCTAACTTACCTCGTACGTCATGGTCAATGACCTCTTAGTTTATGATAGGCCCGAACGATAGTAAGACGTGTAACAACTATAAGATTATATTCAAGTTCCGGTACTTATACGACCTATATTGGGATTAGGTACCTTAAGATTTCTTCGTGAACGCAATTTTTCTATTGTTGATTACTTGTTGATTTCCTTTCACTCGAGGTGAGGTCATTAGTCTCGCATTTCATTTTTTTAATGTTTTATAATCCCGCGAGGGGAATACATGCTGTTTACATACTTATATATTTTACTAAGTTAAATTACTTTTCAATAGGCTGTTGAAGGGTGTAGTAATGCTGAGTAGTCTCGCATTGTGCGATCTTTTCATAAATGTTTATGTAGATGTAGATAAAAATCCCTGCCTTGATGGGTATAATAGACATTGTTTGCTCGTTATATCAAATCTGATATTTTTTTACTACAAGATACTTTACCCTCTTACAATTTACTATTGAGTATGGAGTTGCCATAGTGTTCTTGCGACATTCCATTTCATATACTGTTTCTTTTTTAAATTGAATTTGATGAAACTACTTATACTTGACGGGGGTTATATTAATATCAGCGCAAGTTCTTGTTACTCTACGCATACAATTTACATATATTTTTTTTAATACAGTTTCATTACCTTTACAGATACTCTTTGTGAGTTCATTCAATGCAACACTTTGTTTGACCACTTATTATATTGTGTTTTCTTTACCTCTACGGCGATTGTTTGAATTTTACATGCTTGTTTTTCCTCTTCCGGAACATGTGTTTTCAATTTTGTAATGCTATA
The DNA here is from genome assembly GCA_026074375.1 of Tanacetum coccineum. Taxonomy (NCBI): domain Eukaryota; kingdom Viridiplantae; phylum Streptophyta; class Magnoliopsida; order Asterales; family Asteraceae; genus Tanacetum; species Tanacetum coccineum. The sequence continues at coordinate 31,991 of BQNB010026069.1, forward strand.
AGCATTATTTGCATGAATGCGATTGCCTAGAGCCACAATTAATGGATGCCAAATCCATTATAATACGATTACTTGGTGCATATACGATTCACTGGATGCAAATCCATTATTTTAATTACGATTACTGACTGCAAAATTCAGTTACTGGTGCAAATCCATTATACATTACGATTACTGGTGCAAATAGATTACTGGTTGCAATTAAGGTTTATAATACGAACTCTGGTGCCAAATTCCCTTATAATTACGAATACAGTTCGGGGGTCATTGAGCTTAGTGCCAATATAATACATGTGTTTCTTAGGAGAATGTATTTCTCTAACTTTTCAGTACACGACAGTTATACTTTAGTTAACGACTGTACAAAAAAGTGTTAGTATCGTTAAGATAAGGTTAGTAACGTTAGTTAGTATTAATAGTTAGTACCGCATGAGAGATATTTTAAATAGATATGTGTGAGATATTTGAAGAAAGTCATTGTAAGACTTTTTAGGGTTATCCTTAAATCTTATAAAAGGTAACTCATTGACATAGTTAGAACATATATTGGGTCATGTACATTACCATATCACAGAATATATCATAGTTAGCAATCTGTAACTCTCAAGAACATTTTAACAAAGTTGTTATTTAGTTAAATCATTATTCTTCTTAGTATTTGTGTTAAGATTCCGCATTAACATATTGTATTCAAGTCATTGTTTCTACATAGTCAGTTGTATTTATACATCTAGGCTATCATCCTTTATAGGCTGCAAAGATCCATTCAGTTTAAGGAACCACAATTGGTATCAGAGCCTTGTAAGAACTTTCTAAATAAGGAAGAACAATCAATTAGGTAAATCATTCAAAACAAATACAAAATCTAAACATAGTCTGGAACACCATGATGAAAATCCCACCTCCCACACCACCACCTCCACAAGTAACACAAACAAAAACCAACACAACAAAACTCCTCAAACAGTCATCACCATCAAACTACCAATCTCAAAAAGGGAGAAATGAATATGGGCTATGAAGATAGTAGAACCACCTATCTGGCCCATTCAGACTATCCAATTGGGAAGGTTATCCAAAAATGGAATGGGTCCTGTATCAGTCACACTGGAATACCATCAGGGACAGATAAATTTCTGCTCCTTAAATACTGAGAAGAAATGATGCTGTGCTGAGAGGGTATGAGAGAGAAAGAAAAGTAGGACCACCTTGTGTTGGCCATACCAGATGATCCATCTAGCTAAATTCCACAAAATGGACTGATGCAAAAAGATATGTGGGATTGCCATAAAATCCAAATTTGGTGGAAATGATGAATCCAAAAAAAGATGCAGCAGAAAGTACATCTTGAAGCAACAATTTGAGGGATTCACAGTATCCAACTCAGATGGCATTCACAAAGGCTATGAGAGATTCCAAAGTCTTCTCAGTCAGCTAGAGATTCATGGAGCAGGTGTATCTACTGAAGATGCAAATCAAAATTTTTTAAGATCTCTACCTTGCTGCTTTGTTTACAAGTTCCTTGATCATGAGGAACAAACCAGAGTATTGGACAGTCTTTAGTTTTGGATGACTTGTACAACATATCAAGAGTCTTTGAAAATGATGTGAATATGCTCTACTGCATCGTCATCCAAACCTTGCTAAAATAGAGCATTCATCTCTGAAAACACCAACAGTGCTAATTAAAGTTAGTACTGTTTGGTGTTATCCCACTCTTCTGGTCATTGTTTAAGCATGAATACCCATCTAAATATCATATTCCTTGCTTGCAAGTCAATTAGTGTCCTCATTCTGGATTCATGAGGACTTACCAACAGTTGATGAATATGATCTCGAAGAATTGGACTTGAAATGGGGCAAGTGGCTAATGATCTCTAAGAATAAACAAGTTCCAAAAGAAGACTGGATAGAGAAGAAAAACTATAGTTTGATGCAAAAGAAACCTGTTGGTTTGATAAACTAACGGGGGTGAGGTGTCTACACCACTAGAGTAACCTACTCCCCCCCATCGCTCTTTTGTTTCGGTAATGCTCAAATGCCACAAAACCGCCCGGGCATTTTGCAAGAGAGTGCTAGAACGAAGGAAGAGAAATAGAAGGAGAGATGGATGGAATACTAGGAATAGTAAAGGAGAAGAACTAGAAATAGAGATGAAAGCATAAATGGAAAGAACGAAGATCTAAAGCATTAGGACTTTGACAGTTGATGGAGAATGTGACCATTAGTTGTTTACTGACTGGACAACTCATTCAGAGATGATGATATCTATGCTTTCATGGCCAACAACTTGCACAGGATCAGAAACTCAGGTACCTTTTGTGCAATATGAAGTCAAAGATCTATATGCTTAATATTAAAAGAATGTTATAATATTCAAAAAAGAGCAACTTTTTAATGATCTTAGTGTTGAATAAAAGCTTATACTCAGTTGGTCTTAAGAAAGTTGAAGACAGCTAGTTGTCATCATCAAAATCAACTTTGGTCATGACCAAATAGATCAAATTATGAAAATAAAATTTAGATGTTAAAACAGATGTTTAACATACCATAAGACATTTGTTGGCTAAAGCTCAGAAAGGAAAAAAAAAAAATAGATGATTTAGATGTATAATATTACACAAATGGACATGAAAATTCATTTCTTCAAAAAATCTTGGCTAAAATTGAAATTATTCTATGTGTGCCAGAGATAAGTTTGGCTTTGGTATGGTGATTTCATAGATGTAGTGGGAATTTGATGCTTATGAAAATGAGTTTTTTCAAAGTGTCTTTAGGTGCAATGCATCGTGATTATGAAAATCCACCTTTGCATAAAAGGTCATTAAAACTTGTGTAATGCAAGCAAGTTCCTCCACCTTGAACATGGGAATTATCTGCCCTCTGGACACTGGATGTTGAAATAGATGGACTCAAAAATATACATATGGTCCAGAAAAGACTAACCCAGTGATACCTGACTCCAAAACTAATGATGTTGATCTTTTTGCCTGTGACTCTAACATTAGTACAGAAACATCTGAATATTAGTGATTTTTCCTTTTTCGTATTAGTTTGAATTTTTTTTGAACCAGTTGTCAATGAATCACATGTAGAAGTCAAACCTAAGGTTTGGTCTGATGATCCCTATCATTGCGGAGTATGAATAAGTTACGTGTTGTTGATGATGTGTTAGGCCCGCCATATCATTTCATCACCTCTTAAACACAAAAAATAAGAAAAATAGTTTTAGATGATGAGGAAGAGAGATAGAGGTTTGAGAGAGGGTGAGAGAGACGAGAAAGTAAACAACAAGGAAAAATGGTTACTTGATCAAAAAAGAAAAAATGAGATGCACACCCTCTCACAACTTGGAGAGGGCTTTAAAATAGCTACAAGGATGGGATATTATGTAGGCTTTGTGTTTGGGCCGGTTCTATAGAACAATTGGGCTAGGAGCCCGTAAACTAGGCCCAAACTAGCTTAATAAACTCCCGAAACTACGTTTTTCCTATTCATAAGATCAGGGATTGTTTAATGAACCATCCACTTTACTAAATATTCAAGGCTAACAATCTCCCCCTATGGGGTGGTCAATTTCAATTGTGGATCAATTCTTGTGACATCTTGAAGTCTTGAGCTTGTATTCTTGGGAATTACTTTTGAAGATCCGTTATGCTATGCGTGTGATCTCTGGATCGTGATCTTTAAATTGATATAATTTGACTAAAAATAATTAATATCGTACCTAGGTCTTTGGCCTTGATTTTTCTTGACTACTGAGTTACTCACTAATTCGTTATCCTGAATCTTTATGCCGCCTTACGAATCTTGTGGTCCCACCCTCATGCTCAAGTTCTTTGACAAGCTTGCTAACAATCACCATCAATTTTTCTTTTTCATGATTTCTTGAACCACAATTGTTCTTATGAGGAAGTGCTTATTCATCAGAGATTGCGGAAGACTCTTGATAGATGAGCTTTCATCATTGTATTAATCTTTGTGGACTTGAGCATGAGGTCTTGAATCTTTGATCGTCATGGATAGACGCTGCAAACCGCCAGGAAAACTGCATGTATAGGTTAGGAGGAGGTGGGTTGTTTTTTTTTTTTTTTTTTTTAAACATATATGGAGAAAGTGTCTTTGGTCACTTCGTCGTATATGGTTGCAATAACACGGTTCCCCTGTTATTCAGTGTTCAAATTATGCATGTGACAGGTAGAATTCAAAAGAATCTCCTTGCAGGGTTTCGCAGCTGCTCTAAGCCAGTTCTCGTTTACCGGGAGTCTCAAAGCAGACAACAACTGTAGAAGTGATTCAGATAGTTACTATACCTTTCTGATTTGAGTCGTCTTTCTCATTTTACTGGAACAAGTTTGATTCTATATAGAATCAAATCCATCGTTTCTTTCCAGTTTGACACAAGTTTGATTCATATAGAATCTCGCAAGTCACCTACCAAGAGCTTGATAAGATGTTGGCTCAAGAAGGAATTTCATCTTCACTTAGTGAATATTAAAGAGTATTAATCTCTAACTGTACATCTTGGCAATTATCACAAGGTTAAATGGTAGGACTTTATGCATACCAAATGTTTGTTATAATGATGTACACACATTTTGTATATTGGAATTTGTGTCCTAGTGTGATTTTTGGGATGGATTATGTTGGCTTCATTGACTCTATAAGTGCACATTTGTTATTTGGTAATCGGAGGCTGGGGCGGACTGCCACCTTTTCAATATCTACGATCTCGCTATGAGAAAGCCGATAGAAATGTTTTATTCTTCTGCTATGTCTTGCTTGTGTCCTTTAACAATACTAGTTTGATCTCCCGTGAGAAATGAAACAGAATCTTTTGAGGATTCGTGTGGCTAAGAGGGTTTTGCATTGCATCATTGGGTCATGATGGGACTTGTCTTCAATATCAGAATCATCTTTGTGATCACCGATAGATTATTGCATTGACCCGGTTTCGCCTAAGGACCTCCATCCTTTTTTATTATTGTATGGAGGGATTCTTTCTTTTCACCCTTTATCCTTACAATTCTTTTTCATTCTTCAACCCCTTCAATGTTAAACCAACGCGTCCTCATTATCACCTTGTTGGGATTGTTCCGGTGATAACTCATGCCTTGGATAACATTTTTCCCAATCTCACTTTACTCCTTTTTTTCAATCATACCTAGGACTTCAACTCTAATCTAAATGGATGTGTTCTGGGAGATCCTCTGGTTTGGCTGGATCATGGAACGAATATACCTAACCTTAACCGCCTTATAACTCCTTGAGAAACAACAGTTGGTCAGTCTTTGAGATATTTGACAGTAGATCATAAAACCATTTGATAAAAAATCAATCAACGTGTCTGAGAAATCATTTAAGACACATTGAGAGTTTCCAGAGTTACCAAAAAGCTTCCCCTACACATATGACCATATTATGAAAGAGTTTTGCACATGCGAGGTTTGGGAATGCACTTATAGATTGAAGATCGTATCCTATTAAGCGTTATTGATCACATTTTAATCACTATTCTCCCCCTCAAAAATTGCATATGTGTTTACAATTTTTGACAATTAGTGAATTAAAAAAAACAATTTAATTTATGTCCAAATTCACATGAGCATAACAAAGTTATGGAGAGACAGGATTGCATGAAGAATGATAATATTATTATTACTCCCCTTCAATTATAGATAGTTTGAAAGCTTGGTGTGGGAGTTTGTTGGAGCACGCTATTTTTTGAAAGAATTTGAAATTTCTTTTGAGAATATCTTGCACCACCACATACTAACCCTCCCCTTCCAAGAAAATATTGTGCCTCATCATGGAAATATTGTGTGATATATCTTATTTACTTCATTTTCCTTAGAACTTCTCCTTGAGCATTCTAAAACTTGATTGTGTAATTGACATTGTCTCAAGATCGTGAGATATGAGCTTCCGTGCTTTGGCTAATGAACATAAATGAAACATTTTCCTTTTTTTGGAGATGAGTCCTAGGTGACATTACTTTGAAGTCGTATGAGATAAAAAATGAAAGGACATGTTTTGAAATACATTTGAAACTCTCGCCTCGATAACTTCATTTATTCACCTGTTGTTAATATTAATCAACATTTACTAGGTGCGCAAATGTTAGTCGATTGTCGTGAGACTTGTCGGAGAGGACAGGAGAAGAAAACCAGAGATGGAAAAGAAGATTCTTTTTGTGTTTTTGAAATTTTTTGATTTTGTATTTTGTTTTTATAGGTTTTATATTTTTATATTTTGTTTTTCTTGGTTTTATAAATCAAAATAAAGAGAAAGATCAAAAATATTTACAAGTCGAAGTTTCCATCAGCAAAGACTACCCAAGTGTAGCGAGAGTAGTCGTCCATAATTACCAAAACATACCGCTTTCCATTTATGCTAGCGATTCTCATTGGGCCACATAAATCCATATGAAGAAGGTGTAACCTCTTCTTTGAATTTGGAACAGGTTTGGGTGGGTGTGAAGCCCTTTTACTTTTTCCTTGCTCACAAGAGGGACAAAGGTGTTCTTTATGGTATTTGAGCTTTGGAAGACCAGTGACAAGATCGTTTTTGGCGAGGTCATTTATGGTGTCGAAGTTGAGGTGGGATAAACGTTGATGCCATAACCATGACTTGGTAGAGGTAGCACGAGCCATGAGGTAAATTGGAGATGCAAAGGCCATATCAGGAAGATTGATGGTGTAAAGGTTTGTTGTACGGTTTCCTTTTAACAAATCAACACCTTTGAGATTTTTGATGAAACATGTGTTTCTTCTAAAAGCGACCTCTAGATCTGAATCACAAAACTGCCCAACCGAGAACAGGTTGTGCCCCAAGCCCTCAATGAAATAAACCCTGGTGATCAAAATATTTCCCCATTGAAGATCACCGAAACTCAGAATTGCAGCAACATGATCATTTCCAAAGAGAACAGTTCCCAAAAACTTCCAGACGAAATTGATAAGAAGCTTTAGATTCCCGGTCATATGCTTGGAACAACCCGAGTCGACGCACCATAAGCATATTTGGATAACCTGCTAAGAAAAAAAGTGGAATTTGGAAACCGTTTGATTGTTGGTTCCTGAGGGTTAGGAGTACATGCATTATCACCATTCGAGTCACTAGATGCAATTATCTTTCCTTTATGGTCAAACTTCTTTCCAGTGGGTGACCACCTAAGGTGCATTCTAGGTTTACTAGGCTTAGGTGAAGCAAGTCTTTCTTTGTGCCTTACATTCTTGGGTTTCCAGATCTGAGCCTTATGTTTCGTTTGATTTGCAATATTTGAAACATTTGCTTTTTGTTTCTTCCTACGAGAATTCATGCCATTTACATAATTAAGCACACAAGCATCATGATTCGCCGTAATTAAACATTGCTTACGCATAACACAAACAATTTCAGATTTATCATTCTGAATAGCAAGCTTAATGTTATTACATTCAGATGACATTATTTCTTATTCTTAGAAAGCAGTAAATTCCTAGGGTGATCTTCTACTTCGACTTCTTTATTCATGATGCGACTACTCTTAGACGCAGAAGGGACCCTATCATTCTTTGTATTGCTCCTAGGCTGTGGCCTTCTGGTCTTAGTAGTGATGTCTACTCCTGTAGAAGAGAAACCATTTGAGTCAGCATTAACAGCTTTCTTGATGATGACATGAGGTTGTGAAACAGTGATCGGATTTGTCCTAACGCTTGCTTTAGATGGTTTGTTAGGCACAAAGTTGTCTTTCCTAAAAGTCTGACGGGGATCAATCCTAAACATTCCAGGGGCAATCACTTTATCATAGTCTACAACCTTTGATTCTTTGGTGGTAGGTACCGAGTTCGAAGTGACTGGATTTGACAAATCATGCGTCTTATCGGCCTTTTGAGGAATCCGAGTTTTTGAAAAATTTAGACGTTCAGATCGAAATGCATTAGGTTGTCTTACAGCAAATTGGTTTCTTAAAGATTGCAAAAACGGTTTCCTCTCGGTCGATTGATTTGCAAATTTAGTATTCGTACTCGTACCTTTGGAGGTGTCCTTTTGGTCAGAAACCTTATCAAACAACTAAGCTCTTAGCTTAGCATTTTCATAAATCGTGTCATGTAATTTATTCTGCAGAGAGTCAGTTATTAATTTGGTTTGAGTCCGTGTCACATTGATAGAGTCAAACAGGTTCTTGTACGTGGTCTTAAGATGAGTGATTTCCTTTTCATAATTCCGGACCTGAAACTCTAATTCTACGTTCTCATTTTCAAGTTTCTGAGGCAAAGGATCAAGGGTATCTGATACACATGGAGTATCCTTACATTTACCCTTGAGATCTCCCAACTGAGCTTGCAATCGTTCGATCTTTTGTTGCATGTCATTGTAAGCTTTATCGTACGAAATTTTGTCATATTTACACTCTTCACATTTTTTGTACCAATCATTCCAAAGTTTAGCATATTCATTCTCCTTTTTAATGATACAGTTTTCAAGACGTTCTTTCGTACGATCAAGCTCAGTTTGGAGATTTGAAGTATCTACAACAGAATTATTTTGCACGATAGACATAATATCCTGACTGATAACTGCTCTCAAGAGACGCTCAATTTCCAATTCCAATGCCTTGTGCTTAGCAAGAGATTCGTCAGCTTCATTTGCAAGAGATTGAAAGTCTCGAACAAATTTGGCTGCTTCTTTCAAAAATTGTATTTCGAAATTTTGCACTCTAGCATCAACTTGGTTAACGATAGGGGAAATTTCATCTTTTACAATTTTGTGAATCTCTTGGTGAGCAGAAGACGACCAATTGTGTATATCCAAAGTCATTTTTTGTTTGACAACACGTTGAAGGGTCACAATGGTGCTTTTTACCTCATTCAGGAATTTCCGTGCAACACTTGGTGTAGTGTCATCCGAAAACTCTTCATTTGGTATTGAAATTGATTTAGAAACATTGGCCGTTTTGAAAGTATTTGAAAGATACAACTCTTCACGTGACTTGGCCGTTTGAGAAACAAAAACCCCCGAAAGATGATTAATCTTTGTATAATTTGCTGGTTTTATTTCTTTGTTTAATAGTTGCATTTTTAAGCGACTCTCTTGAGCAAGTTCCAGTGTCTCCTCCGAATCATATACAGTCGGAGGATCATGCTTCTCTAATAGAACTTTGCCATTATACAAACTCTGTTGTTTTTGCTGAGCTTGCTTGAGATAACACGGATTTTGATAACCCAAAGCCATTTTATGTTCGGAGTGGTAAAACGAGTCTGGCTTAGGTGAAAGCATGTGCATCGTTTGAATCGATTGACCCGTTTTAACCAAAATATTATCTAATTCCTTTATCTTATTCTCAAGTTGAATTTGTTTATCAAGAAGCTCGTCTTCGCGTATTTTGAAATCAGACTTCAACCTTTTCTTTTCTTCTTGAAGAGAAGAAACGGTTGATTTTTCCTTTGAAAGCTGTTTATTTAAGTTTGAAATTTCCTCATTCAAAGCCGTTATTTGTTTACCTGAACTTAAGTGAAGTGCATTTATCTTTTTAGTAAGACATTGCTCTTGATAAACAGACTTTTGATAACACCTTTCAAGTTTGTCATATTTTTCTTGACTAATTTCAAAACACTTTTCTTGATTTTTATATCTAGTAAGCTCAGTGGTCAATTTAGCATTTGTTTCTTTCATTTTCTGATTTACCGAGTTGACCTTTTCAACTTCAAGTGCCAAATTATTATATAATGATTCAAAGTAAGCACGTGTTTCCTCAACAGTTGCAGGATGTTGATCTACTGTTCCCCCCTCCTGTTCCACACTCGAGAAATCAGAAATAACATTACTATCATTCTGTTGTTCTTGGTGTGGTTCAGGAATGGGTTCGAGTAGCTCAGTATACTGCTCCTCTTGAGTAAACATATTAAATATCTCATTATCATAGCAGTTGTCATAGTTGTGTACCTCAGCTGATCCGTCTGAATCATAGACGGGAGCTTAAACTAGATTCAATACGAGCACGAACCGAGTAGTTAAAAAACTATATTAAAAAGTACAAATAAACCCTAAACTTTTATATACTTTCTAATTTCATTTTAACTTTTATATATATATTATACAAGTTTATATATTTTTATATCATTTCCAAAAAAAATATACACACACATATATACTTCACCCTCCCACTTCTCCTCCTCTTCCGGCCAGCCGCCGCCAGCCACCACGCCGCCGCCGGAAAACTTTTTCGGCCGAATCCAAAAAGGTTCCTCCTTGCCCGATCTATCTGATCCCCATGCTCATGCGCCTCACGCGCCGCCCTTAAGTCCCACCCCCCCCCACCACCCCCCCCCCCCTCTTATCGACGCCTCAGTCCGACCACCCAACCACCCTACATCATCATCACATCATCACCACCCATAAAGCGCCACAAATAAGGTGTTTGTTCGTGTTGATTTATAAAACGCAGCGGGTGCGTTTGGTTGTCGGTAAAAACCCACCACAAGGGCGGTTGTTGATTGGTTGTTGTTGCCACCGAGACCACCACCATAAAGTGGTGTTCGGCCAATCAGCAGCCCCGCCACACGAGCCATGCACCATGGCGGGCCGAGACTCGTAGTGGTTTGAGCTTGTTTTTTGTATCGCAGCCACGAGGGAGTGCTTTTTGGTTTGTGATATTTCGCACCAGGGGCCGTTTGGTTTTGGTTTGGGCTGTTTTCAGCCATAGGGCACGTTTGGTTGTTGACAGCACCACGTAGGGTGCGTTTTGGTTTCGGGACAACCAAAATGGCGTGTTTGGTTGGCTATCGTAAACAGTCGGGGGAGGGTGTTGGGTTGGCTGCGAAACAGCCGAAAGGGGTGCGGTTGGTTTATCACCACAAAGGGTGCGTTGGTTTTGTTCTTAACAGTCGGGTGTGTCGATTGGCCTTAAACCCAAAAAGGGGTCGTTTGGTCCGGGTCACATTATTAATGCTGCGTTTGGTTGTTAAATTAGTCATAGGTTGCGTTTGGTCTAAGTAAACCATTCCAGGTGTGTTTTGTTTTGATTTACATGATTAGGGGGCGTTTGGTTGGACAGAAATCGCACAAGGGTGTGTTTGGTTTAGTAGAAACCAATACGGGTGTGTTTGGATGGCTGTTGGGGTACGTTTGGTTTAACGGGAACCGCACAAGGGTGCGTTTGGTTGGTGGTGTAGCATGAAAGAGTGCGTTTGGTTTTGTTATTTACACAATAAGAGTGTGTTTGGGATAGCAGAATTAACATATGGGTGCGTTTGGAATAACATAAATACACCAAGGGGTGTGTTTGGGACAGCAGGGGTGTTTGGTTCGCGCGTCAGAACCACAGCGGGTGTGTTTGGGTGAGCAGATTAACCGTAAGGGTGTGTTTGGGTTAACATAAATTGACTATTGACTAATATAAATTGACAATTAAATATAACGTAAGATTTTATAAATATAAAATCGGATTATGTGGTGGTTTAAACGGTTAAATAAAAATGATATTTATTACTTTGTTTCGTTTAAGATATAGTAGCAAATATATATAATATAGATATATATATATATAAATATATATAAATATATATATGATAAATATATATATATAATTATATAAATATAAATATATATATATATCTATATATATATTATATCTTAAACACGCGGTATGTTGAAACATTTGAACACGGGTATATAAATGCAACATGGATTGAATTTCATAAAAAATGGAAATTGGTTTAAACGAAAAGTCATGACGACATTCTTTATAAATTACTATATTAATAAATTTCGATGCAATTCTATTATCTTAGAAGAACCGATAAAAGACGAAGTGATACATCTTGTATCGTTAATTTGTAATTATACATAACCAGATAAAAGAACGAGAACTACACTTTGTAAATGAAACACTATTTAGACCATAACCGTCGAGTAAAACTAAATATAAATTTATAAAATATATTTTAATATTTTATCATTGTCCAACTATAAGATAGCATCATAATTTCGTACAAGCGTACAAACAACGATATTAAAAAACATAATTTGTAACCTAAAAACTCTTTACAACAATACAAGAACGTTTCTTTATTTAATAGGTTTTTCTAGATATATAATTCACGATTTTAATTATATACTTTGTTTCATTTTAATATGTAATATACAAATATATTACACACTTTGCGTTTACTTTATGACTTAAATTTAGTAACCAACCACCAAACTATTACAACTTGGAAATCTAAATCCTTTATCAACGTGATGCGTTGAGGTGACTATCCATCAGAAAACCCAAATACATTATCCTAGGCTAGTGACTAGCCGTTAAGATTAGTTGCAACTACTGATCCGAGCCGCTTTGGTCTACTGTTGTGATCGGCATATCAGATACCTATCTGTCAATCGTTCTAGCAACATCAATGGAGTTTCATAACCTCGGCTTTTCATCTTTTAAATTTTTATAGAACCCTCGAGGGGATACATGCTTGTCTTACAAACTCTTATACTTATTCGTTATCTTATAACAACAGAATATTTTTAGAGATAATGTGAGTTTATGAGCCTCACTTTTACCTGTTTTACATATATTTTTGGGGTGAGAACATGCTGTTTTACCAATGCATGTACATGATGATTACCTGTTTGGTTATACATACTCATTTATATATCTCGCGAGCGATACAATGTTACTTGGTAAAATTTTTGAACGTAAACACATACTATACTTTTATTATAATGTATTAGCTTAAGTTGCAAAAACTTTTAATATACTCGTGGAAGGTAACGCGAATGTTATAAGATTGAGATCTATTTGGGATTGACAATTCCCGTTCCGGGGTGACTAGCCTATCACTTGGAATGAACTTATCCAGTTCGGATTCCGAATGATTGGGCACATGCGGGCCAACAATCACATACACATATTATTTTCAGAAATGCCCGGGTGTCCTTGGAGGGGACACCTATGATGGGTACATATTATTTTATTACTACCCGGTGTACTTGGAGGAACACCCATGATGGAACATATTCCTTTTATTACGGCCCTGTTTTCTTGAGGAACATCTACGATGGGTACACTCTTAAACTGTGCCTTGAATAAAGTGCATACATACAAGTCTATCGTCTGCAGTTTCATGGAACTTAGAGTAATGTAATCATTGTTTTATACTCACCATGGAATATTTACGTGCCTTGAATGAAAGTGGCATAATAACTTGAAACATTTTGGTGTCATTAAATTGGTCATGCATTCTTTATAAAACTTTGGTGATAGAGGATTGGTACATTTTGTGACATACATTGTGTCGGCATTCTTTATAAAATCTTTAGGATTTTACATGGTACGTTGTGACACGTGACAAAAACATTCAAATTGAAACTTACATTCATATTTAAACTAACCTATGAAATCACCAACTTTATTTGACCCGTTTTAAAAGCATGATTTCCTCAGTGAAATAAGATACTTTTGGGCTTACTTAGAAGTGCATTGAGTCGATACATAAAAGTTTTTTCATGGTGATGTCAATTATGGTGGATAAATGTTATATCAATTTAAGGAAATCAACAGATTATTTTCAAAACGACACATTTTAAGGTCGTTCTCTTGTATCTAGAGCTTTGTAATTATGAGTAACTCCCCCCGGACGTACGTCCCTCCCGCTGCGACCATCTACGCCAAAACTCATTTTTTTGGGTGTTACAGTATTGGTATCATAGCACTGGATATAGAGAACTATGTTTGAATTACCCCTTTTTAGACTATAAACCGGTTTTCACAAACAGTGCATCACATCAAACATTATTCAAAGTGCATACACGCTACTTGCATTATAGTGCTTACATTACGTGCTGCATTAAGTGCTACGACGTGACATACATATATATTATAAAGATGAAATGCTTGCCATCTTTTGTGTAAATCGCAAACGTTTAATTATATAAGAGTTATATATAAAAAATACCAGATCAAATCTTAAGACAATGTGATTGCACAATGGTCTCATTATACCTCAACTATTTGATATTTATACAAAGTAAGCCATTTAACTTCTAGACATTTTGGGTTGCACAATGGTCTCTCTTCGTTCTTAGACATTGTAAGTTAAACAATGGTCTCTAAGAATGTTATTTTCTTCATAGCTTTATACAATATAGTATTACACAAAGACCGTTATAATTTTTTTTTACATGAAATTATGTATGATCAAGTATTACAAGTCTTGTATGGGCCGGGACTTGTCATATAAGGAATGATAGATAATTGTATGAAAACAACAAAACCCGTCACATTCTTGTTAACATGGAATTACGTGTGAATCTAAGTATTACAAGTCTTGTATGGGCGGGACTTGTAATAGGAGGATGATACATAATTGCTATGATACTCGTTATAAGGACCCAATCATCGTATTTACCTAACCGAGTACTCATCACAATTTTGAACACTAATGTCTTTCTCATAACGCCCGATTGTTTTACTCCCTAGTCTTCGAAGTACGAGGTTTGAACACTCGTCCCATATCATTAAGCACAAGCACGTCATGTCCATCCATCACTTGAAGGATATCATATTACCGTATTGCATCGGAAATTATTAAGTAGGATAATTTATAATATATTTATTTGAAAGATTGGGATGGAACTTCTTCATTAAATAAATAAATTGGTAAATCACCGAACCATAAGTTTTCAATATGATTAATAACATAAATTAGGAGGACGCCTTCTTTATGCAAATAATAATTATAAATTAGTGAGGCTTAATGGTGTCCGATATGCAACGAGAATGAACACGAGCCCGATGATCAACTAATTCATTAAAAAGGCCTAGATACACAAACGTGGTTACCACTCAGCATAATCTTAAGTCCTTCGCTTGGAAACTACCTTATCTCATCTTAAGTTTTTACTTATGCCCTTTGCTATTGATATAGTGCTTAATTACACATATCTTTTACCTCTAAAAACGAGCTTAAATGACCAAAAACAGACAAAAACTGCCAAATATATGTTTGTTTTGCATTTGTATGGTGCAGGAAGTGGATATCAACAAAAAGACAGAAAACCAAGCCAAAATGACAAAACTGAGCATGGAATGGAAAAGACTGTGCAAAATCAAGGCCAAAGTCCAAAAATACCAAAGTCAGAGTCAATACAGAAGAATCAGCAGTCAAACCGAAGCCGGAACTGAAGAATACTATTGGATGCAATCTTAACCCATCTGATGGGCCGGGAAAGCCCAATAGTATAATTATGAAGACTGTGAAGACCAAATGGGCCCTCAATCAATTACAACAGCCCATTTGTGTGCATTTGACAAAGACTGTGAAGACTTTGAAGGCCCAATCCTTGCCCAGTTACTGCCAATCTCAGCCATTGTACACACAAAACCCATCACCTACCTTATTGGGCCCAACCCAAACCCAATTGGGCCCAACACAAAACCCAAGCCCAACAAAAGCCCATTAATCCTTTTTACAAAACTTTAGGGACTAAAGTTATCATTTTTAAAACAAGTTTTATAAAGGAAAAATGGTAAAAAGAGTCCAGGGACCAAAACTGCCAAATGGCTATTCTTTTACCCTTTTTAAACACAAGGGGCAGTTTTGCAAATATTGAAAACCCTTTTAATTCTTTTGTATACAAACCACAGGGACCAATTTTGAAATTACCCAAACCTTTCTTTATTCTTTTGTTATAAAAATCAGAAGGACCATATCTGTCACTTTCCAAACTTCCTTTATAACTGAATTTGGCTCGAATGAAATGAAAATAGGAAGAAAGATGGGGGGTGCTTTTGCACCTTCCCCAAACTTTTCTTTTAAACCTGAACCAACACTGTACCCGTAACCACCTTCCCGCCAAACCCCATACCGGGCTCTCCCATGGTTTCTAGGCCAAACCACTATCCCAAGTACATCTCCCAGCTCACTCTAACCATTTCCCACCTCCCCATTACCCCTATAACTTTTCCAGGTTGGCAATCTTCATAAAACCGACAACCCCAATGGCTGAGATGGTGTGTTTAAGTAGCACAAAAGGATCCAAGGGTCAAAAGAGTGTGCTTGGACTTCCTACTCTCATAACAAACACAAACCAAGAGCCAGAAGACTTTGAAGACTTCTATAAAAGAAAAAAGAAAGCAAGCCGGAACCACATATATTTTACCCTGTTTTTACTTTTTTAGTTTAATTTTAATTAAGTCTGCTTTAAATTATTGTACTCAGTTCAATTTCAAGAGTTTTTGTTGTAATATTTCTGT